>NW_024121366.1:5286822-5346099 GCF_016745375.1 Pimephales promelas | reverse complement strand
GGAAGAAATTTGAGTGGCGCTGTTGACTACAGTAGGAAAAATCCCGTTGAACCGAGGGGGTTGCGGCAAAACTGGAGAGTGTCGCCGAACCAAACTGTGCGAAGAATCCACGGCGATACCCCTTGTAACCGCTCCCATTCTGGAAAGAAATGTGAAAGAGGAAGAGGGGTGTTGCAATGCATATGACATACCCGAGTGAGGGTGTCGTGCTGAAGGTCGTGGAGTTGCAAGGTTGGCCGTGCAGGAGAGCCCTTGGCGTCCTGACACGCGATGAGAGGTGCTAATGCTGAGGTCTGGGTGACCGGGCCTGCCTGCTCCAGAGAAAAAGGAAGAGCGTTTCTGAGGACGTGACGGCAGTCAAAGAGAGTGTCGGGGGAGAGGGGAGAAAACCCAGGGTGTCTCCTTCCCTCTCGCACCGGGCTGCGTAGAAGCGGTGAAATATGGCCTGCTCTTCGAAACACCCACCCAGGGTGGCGAAGGAGACAGGGTAAGAAAAGGAGAGCTGGTTGGAGGTGGACAGAAATGCTGCGCGGTCTGTCCCAACCTCGTGCCTGTGGAGGAGCTCTCCTTTTCCCGACCAAAGGGTCAGGAGCGGGACGAAGCAGCTGGAGCGGGCGGCTTGTCGGATCGCTTCAGCTGCACACGTTTGTGAGGTCGCTGACGGGGAACGGGCGACCGCTGGCTCCCCAAAACGTGGGAGGTGGGGGACGCGCTGGGTCACTCCTCCTGAAAGAGGACTCCGCTCCCTGAGAAAAACGTTCTCTAGGTCTTCGGGCAGGGGAGGGGCGCGGGGATTCCCTAACTCTCCTGGGCATGAACTGCTTAAAAGCGGCGGATTTGAGACTTGGAGGAAAGGAATTTCTCGACCACTGTATTGACCGCCTCCCCAAACAGACCTGACTGAGAGATAGGGGCGTCGAGGAGGAAAACCTTATCTCTATCGCGAATTTCAGTGAGGTTGAGCCATAAGTGGCGTTCCGCAGCAACCGCGCCAGCCATAGAGCGGCCCACCGCACGTGCGGTATGTTTGGTGGCCCTCAAGGCCAAATCCATGGCCTTATGCAGCTCCTTCACAGCCTCAGGAGTGACACCACTACCTCATCCATCTCTTTAAGGATATCGGCCTGGTAGGCCTGAAGGATGGCCATAGTGTGAAGGGTCATGCCTGCCTGACCAGCCGCTATGTAGGATTTTCCCGATGAGAGAGGAAGAGGTTCTACATGCCTTCGATGGAAGGAGAGGACGTGCCCTCCAAGATGGCGCCGACGATGGAGCAAGATGGCTGGCCAAAGTATCCTCGATCGCCGGACTGGCAGAGTAGCCCTGTTCCACAGAACCCACGAGGTTGGTGAAATCAGCAGCTGACACATTAGTGAGAGGCGAAGAGAAAGGCTGCTTCCAGGATCTGGAAATCTCCCGATGCAGATCGTTGAAAAGCGGCAATTTTCTCCGTTGGGGCCTAGAATTAGGGCCACTGAAAAACCTCTCGTCGAGTTTGGAGGACTGCGATTCGCGAGGCTCGTCAGGCCAGTCGATCGCGAGTTTCTCCGTGGCACGCGAAAGCACATCCACGAGCTCAGAGTAGGCCGCGGTAGGCCGCGTTTCCTGGCCGCTAGGCGGGATAACGTCATCGACGAGAGCAGGCCCAAAATCCTCGGAGTCGGAAGCCGCGGTAAAGATGACGTCCTCCAGCCCGAAATAAACAGAATCGCGTGCTCCCGGGCTGGGGCACAAATAATCATGAGCGAACTCGACCGGCGAGTGAGCGAGCTCGGGAGATGGAGAGAGAGAAAGAGCGGGGCCCGTCTGCTCAAACTCCACATCCTCGTATATGATTATGCGACGTAATTGCGTCGGGGCGGGGCCAGATTGCGCGAGCGCCATCAGCCAATGAATTGGCGTGATTCTATTGGGCTTCAGACAATCGGCATATTCAGAGAATATCCCACTGCGCTATCCGCAGCGTTGAGTGAACCTATGAAAGAGAACCCCATATTCAAAATTAGAATATTTCATGAAATCAATAGAAAAAGGATTTTAAATACAGAGAATAAAGGGAACAGAGAACAAACGCTTGCCTTGCTCTGTTCTGTGATACGCGTGCATGACTCTTCTCTTCAAACTCGTTTATCAAAATGAACAAATCTTTTTTCGAGTGACTCGAAATGTCATGAACGAGCATCACAGAACAGAGCAAGGCGAGCATTTGTGCTTATAGAACTTAAACTTTCTGATTTATTTTTTAAATGGCCAATCCTTACGCTAGATAAGACCCTTATTCATTTTCTGGTAGCGTTTGAAGCTGCACTGAAAGTGTCATTTTGAACTTGAAACTTTGGGGTTATATTGAAGTCCAATATATGGAGAAAAATCCTGTAATATTTTCATCAAAAACCTTAATTTCCCTTCGACTGAAGAAAGAAAGACATGGACATCTTGGATGACATGGGTGTGAGTAAATTATCAGCAAAAGTTTTTTTTGTAAAAGTGAACTAATCCTTTAAGAGTAGGTTTCCATGTTGCATGGTGGATTGTTATTATTATGGCGAATTTACCAGGCACGCGGCAGGAGCATTTTACAGCCGAGGAGACCGACGTTCTTGTCAGGGCATTGAAAGACAGAGAAGTGACGTTGTAGGGAAAAGTAGGGAATGTTTGCAAAGAAACACGCCTCCTTTTTTGCACTGACCCGCCCATAGGGAGCGCAAGTTCATTTCCAAAGTTTACTGACGTGCGTCTGTGGAGGGAAAAGCCCGAGCACCATGAAATAGCAGAAAGTCCGAGGACAGCAGCATCATTAGAGAACGCTCACAGTTCAGTACTGGGAGAGCAGAACTATTCCCCCCAAACAAACCATACCTGGCAAACCTCTTGTGATAGACAAGAGATGCGATAGACAATTAAAATGCTAGAAATCTTATGAATAAATACAAATTAGTTGCAATATGTTCAGTTCAGATGAATCTCCTGACCATTCATGAGCACCATGAATTTAGCAGAATCAGGGGACAGCAGCAGCGTTAGGGGACACTCACATGAATTAGGACTAGGAGAGCTGAACTATTCCCCCAAATAGACCATAACAGCAACCTCCTGTAATAAAACAAAGATGAAATAAGCAGCCAGTAAAACGCATCCAGGGGCAATGTACTAGCAGAAGAAAAAGTAGATTTAGCAGATGAGGCAAATATTTATTATTTTGAACCAATAAGGGACCTGAGCTCATGGCCTTTTGAGCATCAAGAATAGCCTGATCATCAGGGCGAAGGTACTGTTTCATAAGCAGCAAAAGACCACCGCCCCATGGCTTTAAGGGTTAAAACTGGAGCAACATGGAAATCAGAGGACAAAAGACAGTGTTAAACTCAGATATTTACATGACAAACATTCACCATTCCTATCCGTTTTGGAGTGTTTTAGAAATAATGTGAAATGGTGATAATTAATTTAAAACATCAAATAGTGATAGTGATTTGGGTCAAAGGAACTTGAATGTAAAGAAATTGCCCCGCCCCTTAGAAAACCAAAAAAAGCAGTGAGAATGACCGTCTTTAACAACTGATCGGTGTAAGGCCCAAAACACCCATTCCGTAATTGAGATATGATTTTTTAACCAAAGATAAGGTAAAAGGTAGACATTTATCATCGCCTTGTGGTGACTGTCTTTTGAGGCTGTTCAGCAAAAGGCGAATGGAGGAGTTTTCCAGAATACTAGGCAGATGGATCCAGGCAGTGCAGATTGAATTGGATGCCAGGGACTGTGCTTTTGATGGAAGATGGCTGCAGTTATAAACACTAATAAACGCTACATTGAAAGGCAGAACAGCTATAGATAAAGAAGCACAAAAAGTGATGAAAAAAGACCTTGCAAAGTCATATGATTTTAATGTAGAGCTAGCCAGACTCCCACGCATGTAATGGACTCAACGGAGTGCACATAATATTGGAGAGGGTTATTCAATCTAGGATGGTTTGGCTGAAAGGAGGGAATTCCAGGCTTGATTGGGGCTGCAGCTGGACACAGGAGATGGAATTTCTGAAAATTAAATCGAGATTTATACTTGGCTTTCGCCAAGATAAGCACAAACTAAGACGTAGCTTTACAGTAAACTATGATTCTCCATTCATTTACGCTTCTTTCCATATGGTGATGTGAATCTCCTTCTGTCTGGCGTTAACGGCTGCAGTGTACTTGGCGCGTCAGCGCACACGACGGCTACAACTACAGTGTGGTCTCCCTAGTGGACCAGCACCACAACCGTCTGGATTGAGCCGATTAAGGGGCATCTCTAGGGTCTTCAAGTGGGCACCTTCCGTCCTCAGTGTTTCGTCGACTAGCCCACGACACCTCAAGAGGGCTCGACAGTGACTCTGGCGTCCCAGAGTCACCCCCTTCGTCCCTCACTCAACTCAGCCCAGCTTACTGACCTCTACATCCCTCCTGCTGCTGAGACCTACCAAAATCTCACAATCTCTCCACAACCTAACCATATGCGCCAACACGTTTGACTATGGCTGTCGAGCACCACTGTCTTCACTAAAGTAGGTTCATTGGCAACGATTCTGTATGGCATACCACCTACCGCAAAATACAATATCTGCCCAACCACCCGTCATTCACGCAATGTACACAGGAACGTAATAACTGTAATTACTATGCGAACTATACAAATAAACCAACAGACTCAGGTTTTTTTAAATTCTACACAGGTGCTCCTCTCTGCTGCTTCCACTGGATAAACCTGAACTCTCCATCCTCATATGCCTCAGAGGAATATTGTCTTCTGTGTGTAATGTTTTGCTAGACCAGATGGCAAATTATTGGTCATGTTAGGCTTGAAGAGATTTCTTTGCTGACCACTTTCTACCAGTTTTTAACACAGGTGCTGCCTCCCTTACACATTTGTTGCGTGACTCTACTAAAGTCATTTCCAGTCTGACCTTGGCACACTTAAACTCCTCGGTTAAAGCAGAGACTGGCAGCTGCAATATTCCTTTCCTAAAAGTTCCACTCTGTTGAGGCAGCATGGAACTCCCAACCATTTGCTGATGTATGAACTTATCAACGGTTCCAACTTATCCACTGTTGTCAAAGAAACCTCGTACACAGTCAGTGGCCACAGCAAACTTGGCAGTAGACCAAACTGAAAGCACCTGAATTTTAGTTTTTGTCTTGTAGAGGACAGCTGTTTATGCTCTTCACCCCTTCAACTGCTTGTCGTCTCACTTTTCCCACTTGAACTGTGACCTTTAGATCCCCATCGTACCATCTCCCAAGACTCTTCACTGGCTTCTCTTTAACTGTTGGTATTGCCTCACCATTAATGAAGAATGTTTTATCTACTACCTTTCCTTGATTTAGAGGGCTTAAATTGCATTCGTGCCCATTCAAATTTAATTTCAATAAATTCAATATATAATCAGTTAACTTACCCAATAACCGATTAGTGCAGGCTATTGTTGTAGTCATGGTTGTCATGTCATCCATGTATGCTCTGGTTGGTGGTAGTCGCATGCCAGAAGCCAAGCGCTCTCCTCCTACTACCCATCTTGATGCCCTAAATGATTACTTCCATTGCCATGGTAAAAGCCAGTGGAGAAATGGTGCATCCTGCCATCATTCCAACCTCTAAGCATTGCCATGTAGTGCTGAATTCTGGAGTTGAGAAACTAAAATGTAAATCTCCAAAAATCTTCACTAACTTTGTTAACAAAGTAAACTTCTCAACTAGATGTTCCAACCCATGGTTGTTTAGAAGAGAAAAAACAAAAATTTAAATCCTAGAAAATCTTTGTCATCCGAGGCTTCTTGAAATATAACCAGGAGTTTTTCCCTTTCCTGAAACTGAAATTCTGCAGCATTTTAAAATGCAAACGTGAGCTGTAAGTACATCTTCTCCTGTGTCTTTGTAGTTCAAATAACCCAGCTGCTTGAGAATACGGTAAGGACCTTTCCATTTTTGGGCTACTTTTGCACTAAATTTATGCTGCGCATTAGACTGTGGAAAGTTACGCAACCCCACTCGATCCTTGCTTTTGAATATTAAATCTCTCCTATTTTTATAATAGTTTCTCAGTTGTCTCATTTTGGCTTTCTTGCTGTTTTCTTTGGCTTGAGTTTGCAGATGATGAAGATAATGAACCGCATCATAGGAGGCAGCGTTTTGAATTAGATTAGGCCCAGAGAGTATTTTGTCCATTAGGCTTTGGAGTTTCCTACCAAGCTGGAGTTCAGATGGGGGTTGTCCAGTGGCCTCTTGAAAGGCTGAATTAAAGGCGAATCTGAATTCTGGTAAAAATTGGTCCCATTTCTGATTGTTGTCATCCACTTAGACTGCCATGCTCTTGGAGTTCGATTCACTCTTTCCGTCATGTTGGTTTGTGGGTGATAAGCTGTAGTTAATTTGGGAGTAACACTCCAGTTCTCACATAACTCTCTGAAAACAGATGAAACAACCTGAGCACCTCTATCTGAGAGAATGAAGTCTGGTACACCCCACCGTGTATGTCTTTCCTGAAGATGGAGGCAACATTCTGGGCTCTTGCACTACGAATAGGGAGCAACTCAACCCATCTCGAAAAATAATCAACAAAGACCAGCAGGTATTCTTTTCGGTTTGTGCTACGTGGTAACGGACCCATATGATGTCAACTCCCAGCATTTGGTTTGGGCGGCTCGTAGTGATTTGCTGTAGCTTTCCAGCAGGTTTTTGGTTATCACTTTTCAGAGTTTGACATTTAACACAGGTTATCACATGTTGTTTCACAGCTGACCACAAGCCAGGCCAAAATGCTACTTCCTGAAGTCGCTTATAGGTCTTGTAGATTCCGCCATGGCAACTCATGAGAGTGATAGTCCTGGAAAAGGGTGGACCTAAGACCTAAGATTCGGTAATGCAGTTAGTTATTTGGCAGGTATGTTTTATGATATAAATTTTCTTTAATAAATTCATACTGGTCAATCAGACCGGCACAATAATCTGCAACTGCTTGCAATAACTTTGTGCTGTTCTTCTCATAGGACAACGTCTGACACAGGCAGTGCTGGGTCTTTTCCACTGGTCGGGTCTTTAGGACCCAACGGATGAGGCGGCTGGTGGCTGGTGGAGCTCATGACACATTGAAACGCAGAATGGTCGGTGACAACTGTGAAAAGCTTGTGCTCCAAGTAATGTTGCCACTTTTCCAAGGCCCAGATAACTGAAAGACATTATTTTTTCCATTGCAGTATAATTGATTTTGGCCCTGTGAGGGTTCTGCCCTGGCAGCTTTGTCTATGTCCTTGTTTCATGTCTCTATGTTTGTTTTGTGCTTGAACTTGTGGTTTTGTTTGTGTTTGCCATGTGATCCTTTGCCTCCTTGTTTCCCTGTACCACGCCCTCTTGTCTAGTTGAGTCCTCGTTTGCCTGAGTGTCACCTGTTCCTCATGTTGTCTGTTCCCTTGTTTGAGTCCTCGTTTACCTGAGTGTGTCCACATGTTCCTCTTGTTCTAAGCTTTATATGTGTGCTCTATCCCTCATGTGATGGCCAGTTCGTTAGATGTAATACTACTGTGTACTTCATCGTTTGTTTCTTGTGACTATAGGTCTACAGTGTTAAATTTGTATTTTGTGTTTTGATTCTGTCATCTGTCCTGTCTGCCTAGTGTGCTGTGTCTGTAGTTCCAGTCCTGCAAGCAGAGTGTCCCTGGCTGCTTACACTCTTTGCTTTGGAGCAAGCATGGTGCTGAGCCTGAGCTCCCTGAGTGCCTGCTGTAGTTCTTAGAAGTTCCTGTTTGGCAACTGTTCAGGTCTATCATCAGGTCTCATTACTACTCAGTATCATCAGTATCATCAGGTCTCATTACTACTCCCCAGCTACCAGTCATCGTGCTAGTACTACTGCTGCTCGGCTAGTTTCTACGGCTGTGATTGTGTCTCATCCCTGCCTATTGTCTGGACTGTTCACCTCTCCCACCACATCTTGTCATCTGTCTACTGTCTGTCAATAAATCTGTTAACATTCATTCTGCATTTGAGTCTTCCTTCATAGACCCGCGACAGGCCCCAGCTAAGGTTCGGATTGCATACTGCCATGCAAAGGCAAAAGACCTTAACTTCAATTTTGGTCAAAATGAGTTAGCCTATTGTCATATTTGGAACAATGGACATCAGTTTTATCATGTGGATAAATATCTTGTGTCAATTTTGTTCTTTTCTGCTAAAAATAAGATGTTGTTTTTGCCATAACTTCCAAAAGCAGAGGGAAAGCTGCCTTTGTTTTACCCACCAGCAACGCGTTCCAATGCTGAAGTTACGGAGTTATGCCTATATGTAATTGAAGCGCTTTTGCCACATGCATTAAATAAAGTGAAAATTAAATTGTACCGCTGTTGCAGTGGTATTATTAACTAGTACTAGTAGTAGGTCTACAAGTTTTCTCGTGCCATACAGGGTGGCAATCTGACAGTCCACTCACTGACAGAAAACAACGCGAGTAGGTTGGCCTCACAACACGCTTCACGACACACCTCCCCTGGCGAGGAGAAAAGAAAACATTCCCACGCACACAAACCAACCCAGCAATCATAAAAGATCGCAGCTTACCTTTTTTAAAAAAAAAAACATGGTCAAAATCCATGGAAAACAACATCCACTGAGAAGACAAATCCATTGTTTAAATCCATCATGTGCCGGTTGGCTCGCCTTATCTATCAAAGTGCAAAGTTGTCCGGAGGTTGACATTCAATTTTAAGTGTCGCTGTGGATAGGTAGTTGGGTGACCAGAAGTCCCGTTTACACCAACCACTATGAAAATGTCCCAGCTAAACAGTAAAACTAAAAGCTATGAGCTAAAAGACACAAAGTAGCTAGCACTTGGTCACTCACTGCTGTTGTCGGAAAAAGAACAGACGTGAATTAAAGGTTGCGTTTACTTAAAACTGGTAAAACTCGTGGTGCATTCATAGTTGTAAAATATCTCATCTGTTTTTGTCATTTAACTTATATTCATAGCTTTAAAAAAATGTGAGAATTATTTCATATAAATTATTTTAAATAAATGATGTTTTATGACTCAAACTAACATTTAATGTACATATTGCACCAGTATTACATTTGACTAAAAATAAGACTGTCTTATTTATGTTTTATATGTCCTATGTACTAAATAAATTTCCATTCTGTCCAGAAAAAAAAGTATTAAAACAGAGTTTTTATTAACAGAAAACATACACACATTGGCCCTCATTTATCATTCTTGCGTAGAAACGGGTGTATATGTTGGTTGTAAGATTATGATGAAGCTGTGCGTATCTTTGAAATCCAGGTGTACGCAATGCCTGCCCTTGATAAATCCCGCGGGAGAAAACGATCGTCATTAGAATAACACGCCCCTAAATATTCAAGTCTCCGCTCCCCCCACGCTAGAGGTCTTCACAGTGCACCCGAAACCCGTCGGCCCGGGACCCGACCCGGGACCCGTACGGGTTCGGGTCTGTATTTTAAATGATCAGCCAGGTCCGGGTCGGGTCCGAATCTATTACTTCGGGTCCCGGGTCTGTTTAACACATTGTGTGTAATACCAACGCATTCTCATCCTTTAGCGTCATATAGGACGCTATATGACAAAACGGCGAAATACTCACATGGCACCCGTTATCGTTAATATAACATGCGCTGAGAACGGGCTGTACACGTGCGATCGGAGTGCAATCTCAGGCGCGTGTCATGTTTCTATGGCAACCAGAGCAGAGTTTCCGCCAAACCGCGCTTTACATTTTCTCCAATGTTTACAATAATTTACAATAATATAAATGCACCGTCTTGTTTAATCTTAAAGTTTTGGTGGTCAGATTCAGACTCAATGAAGAGCAGAGAGCACAGATATGATCAAGCTGAACAAGCAATCGTTATTATAGTTCAAAAGGGCAAACAGTTATTATGTGAGTTAACTCGAGTCAGAATGTACATGTGCAAGGCTGCATTTGTCATCCATCACCGTGACATCAAGTGGACTTTTAAAGCTGAAATAATGAGTGGATTAAGCTTGGAAAAACGAGAGAAATAACATAGAACTTTCTTGTCGGTGAATTGTAATGCATCAGTCAGTCAGATAACGTAACAAGGAAGTGAGACGACGGCTACTAAAATTAGGTAAGACAAAAAGTTTTATTTTTCGCAACTCGTGTGAAATAATATGTGACAATCGGGTCCAGTCGGGTTTGTGTCATCCTTCCGGGTTCGGGTCCAGTTTTCAAATAATAGATGGGTCCAGGTCGGGTCCGGGCAGTACATTTATGTCATTTCTCGGGTCTGCACGGGTCCGGGTCCAACTTTTGAAATGAACGACGGGTCCGGGTCGGTTCGGTGTAGCACATTACGGGTCTCTTTCGGGTCGGGCATGCTTTTTTGGACCCGTGAAGACCTCTACCCCACGCCCTCATTTTACGCCATGGACACACGGAAGACGGCAAAGAAGAGAAACTTCTCTGACGTGATGCCGAAATGACCTATCACATTGCATTATTTTACAACACGTCTTTTGAATTAGCATTCAATTTAGAATCACTTCACATGTATTGGGGTGTACATAGTGATGATGATGATGTGATGTGGAGTACCATTCATTAACATTAATAATTGCATGACAATTTGCAATATTCTTCTTCTTATTAGGCCTATTATGAGGTACCCCAAGCCTCAACGGGATTCTCACCGTTTGAGCTCCTCTACGGATGGCAGGTACAAGGACCTCTGGACCTGCTGAAGAAAGGCTGGGAGGAGAAACCTGCCTCCAAGATGGAGGAGAAAGGCGGGATCGTACAGTATGTTCTAGAGATGCGAGATCGTCTGGAGCAGTACAGAGAACAAGCCAAAGAGAACCTACAGGGAAAACAACGAGCACAGAAAAGATGGTATGATCAACATGCCAGGCTAAGACAATTCCAACCAGGGCAGAAGGTATTACTCCTGTTGCCAACTTCAACGAGCAAGCTACTGACTAAATGGCAAGGACCCTACAGCATTCTACGCAAGATGGGGCCACTTACATATGAAGTTTATCATCCGGACAAGGGCAAGACCAGGCAGACCTACCATGTGAACCTGTTGAAGGAGTGGAAGGAGCCACCCGGTAAGGGACCGGAAACATCTCTTCTGGTGAGGAAGGTGGAGGGGGAAGAGGAATCAGAGGATGCAAAGAGGCAGCCGTCTGTGGTGAATCTATCGCACCTAGAACACTCCAGGAGAAAAGAGCTGCAGCACCTCCTGAACCAGTTTCCTGCTTTGTTCCGTCAGAGGCCTGGACGGACGGAGCTAACCCAACATACTATCCACCTTTCCGATCCGACACCATCACGTCAACGTCCTTACCGGGTGCCTGAGAGGCTGGTGGAACCCTTAAAGGAAGAGATTAAGGTGATGAAGGAGCTAGGAGTGATAGAACCTTCAACAAGCGAATGGAGCAGCCCGGTGGTGATCATACCCAAGAAGGATGGATCCCTACGTGTCTGCATCGATTTTTGCAAGCTCAACGCCCAATCTAAATTCGATGCATACCCCATGCCTAGGATAGATGATCTGTTGGAGAAAATTGGAAGAGCCCAGTACATCACCACGTTAGACTTGTGTAAGGGATACTGGCAAGTACCCCTCAACCCTCAGTCCAGACCATACTCTGCATTCCGAACACCACTAGGACTATATCAATTCACAGTCCTTCCTTTTGGTCTGCACGGGGCACCAGCCACCTTCCAGAGGCTGATGGACCGAGTCCTTCAAGGCTGTGAGGACTGGTCTGCGGCATATCTGGATGATGTGGTAATCCATAGCAACTCTTGGGCAGAGCATCTTCAACACCTCCAAAAAACCTTAAAGAGGATAGAGGAAGCAGGATTGACATTAAACATTTCAAAATGTGAGTGGGCAAAGCAGGAGGCAAACTACCTTGGGTATCACCTGGGCAATGGACAACTGAGACCACAGATTGACAAGGTGGAGGCAATCCGAAGGAGCCCAAACCCAAAGACGAAGAAAGAAGTGAGGTCATTTCTCGGACTGGTGGGCTGGTACAGGAGATTTGTACCAAACTTTGCCTCCATTGCGGTCCCCCTGACCAACTTGTTGTCAAAACTGGTGAAGAACCCTATTCCATGGACCGATGAGTGTGAGACAGCGTTCACTACATTAAAAGACAAGATGTGCTCCAGCCCAGTCCTGCAGAGTCCAAACTTTTCTCAGAGGTTCTTAGTGCAAGTAGACGCGTCCGCAATGGGGATTGGTGCGGTCCTAGCCCAGGGAAGCGCTGGAGAAGAGAGACCAGTCGTTTACCTCAGCCGTAAGCTACTGCCCAGGGAAACTAGATATTCAGCGGTTGAGAAGGAAGGTCTCGCCATCAAGTGGTCCCTGGACAGTTTGCGCTACTATCTCCTTGGTCGAGAGTTTGATCTAGAAACCGACCACCGGGCCCTAACTTGGATTCAGTCTATGAAGGACCACAATGCCAGAGTCACACGGTGGTACCTCGCCCTACAGCCATACCGCTTTAAGATACGACACAGACCGGGCAGACTCAACGTAGTAGCCGACTACCTGTCCAGGTTTCCGGCCAGTCCGCGGCTAGGAGAGGGGGAAGGTGATGTGATAAAGTCACCTTAGCTGCTACCGCTGGGGAAGCAGCACTGGCACGCTCACATATATACACCCTTAAATATTCCATTCATTTACATCTTGTTCCTTCTCATCATTGCCGCTATCATAGAAGCGGGTGCACACGCGATTATGATAGCACATGGACATTCATCCCATTTCTCCAATCTCCTTTCCATATTCATTCCCCAGTCATTTCATACACTTACATTGCACTGTTGTGTCGTTTCGTTCGTGTTGTTTGTCTGTGTGGGCGTAGTCAGTCTTCCGGCCGGGAATCCAAACCGAACGAGCGAGCGGTGGTCGTTTATGACGGCATGGCCGTGCCACGTCGGCACATCAAAACCCGGAAGCTGACGAAACCATTGTATAGTGTGGATAGGTGTTCATGTATGTATTTAAATGAAGAAATTATGTGTTATTATGTGTGTATGTTTATGTATGTGTATATATTTATAGGGAATTAATTAGTATGGATTATTATGGATAATCCAATAGATGCAGTATTGGTGTGTAGTGAATGTAAGATGTTACTGAAATTGGTGTGGCCCAAAAAGGGGCGGGGTTTGGCCTATTTAAACCAAGCCAAACCTGAAGTCTGGACTTGTTAACCAAGTCGGAAGCGAGAGTGCAACTGTGGTGCCTCAAGCAAACGAAACCCTTTGGTGTATGGTAGATACATTTTATTTAAAAGAGTTTTCATCTTTATTTTGTTATTTTTGTACTTTTTAAGGGATCTTCCCTTTTCTTTTTGTACGCACCTGTATAGATATATTTCACTGTGGACAGTCTTCTTATTGGCACTGTAAAATAAATTCCACCTTGCACGAAGTGCTTCTGCGAGTGCGCCATCCTTTTACATCCAAACGGACACACATTTCTCCCTGAAGACGAGCTGGTGGGCTCGTCTTCATCACAATGACCCATTATTGTTTTGCAGATAATGCAAAGGCAGAATACATTAACTTCCGAATAAAGGTCAAGGGTCAAGTTTGAGCTCAAATTGGCTGGACAACAAAAAAACTTTAAACTAATTTTTCTCAGTTTCACACGCTGGCGAGTTAAGGTCTTTTGCCTTTGTAGGGCAGCATAGGCGATAACCTCCTCTCTGCCAGCATCAATCCGTTGTGCTAATATGGCATCCAAAACAGTGTCACTGGCATCAGTGTATACATTGAACGGACGCTGAAGGTTGGGATGGCCAAGAATGGGTGGTAAAGTGAGGCAAGAGTTTATTTGATCAAAAGCTTGTTGACACTGAATTGTCCATTGATAATATGTTCCTTCTTTTAAATTATTGGAACAAACCGATAATACCACCCTGCTAAACCGAGGAAATGCTGAACTTCCTTCAAGTTCGCAGGCACAGTGTCACGGTAGACGTTTTCTCTGTTTCCTCCTAGTCTTTTATTCGCAATTACAGCCAGCTGGTCGCGCCTCTGACTGCCTTGACCTCCCCCTGAACTGTGTTCAGGTGGTCTGACTCAGCCGAGGCTGTTTTTTCTAAATTGAAGAGCCGCTTTGTTTCGGCCCCCATTCTCATAGCCCCTGATTCATCACGTCAGTTCGTGGTGGAGGTCGACGCGTCGGAGGTGGGAGTAGGAGCAGTGTTATCCCAGCGTTCACCTGTGGACGACAAGATGCACCCTTGCGCGTTTTTTTCACATCGTTTATCCTCAGCCGAACGCAATTATGACATTGGTAACAGAGAGTTGTTGGCAGAGTGGCGTCACTGGTTAGAAGGGTCGGGGGTACCTTTTATCGTCTGGACTGATCATAAGAATCTGGAATACATCAGAACTGCTAAACGATTGAACTCCAGGCAGGCTCGGTGGGCACTTTTTTTTCGGTCGTTTTGATTTCACTCTCTCTTACCGTCCGGGTTCCAAGAACATCAAACCCGACTCATTATCTCGCATATTTGATTTTTCCGAACGCCCGGCTACTCCCGAGTGCATTTTACCCGAGACCATATTTGTCTCAGCACTCACATGGGAGATCGAAGCGAAGGTCAAGAGAGCCTTAGAAGGGGTAACGCCTCCGCCCGGATGCCCACCGAACCGTTTGTTTGTGCCGGAGGAATTACGGTCGGACGTTATTCAGTGGGGTCACAGTTCCAACATAGCTTGTCATCCAGGAGTTAATCGTACTGGTTTTTCAGTCAAGCAACGATTTTGGTGGCCACGTATGGCTCGCGACGTTCATGATTTTGTTTTGGCTTGCTCAGTTTGCGCCACTGGTAAGTCTTCCAATCGACCGCCAGAGGGGTTACTTCAGCCGCTGCCGGTGCCTTCGAGACCCTGGTCCCATATCGCTCTCGATTTTATTACCGCCCTCCCACCCTCTCAGGGGAACACAGTGGTTTTAACTGTGGTGGACCGATTCTCGAAGGCAGCACATTTCATCCCCTTACCCAAATTGCCTTCAGCTAAGGAGACAGCGGCAACGATCGTAGACCACGTCTTTCGGTTACATGGCCTCCCGATGGACGTGGTTTCCGACAGGGGTCCCCAGTTTGTGTCCAAATTTTGGCGAGAGTTTTGTAAATTGCTGGGGGCGACTGTTAGTCTGTCCTCTGGGTTCCATCCCCAGAGCAATGGTCAAACTGAGAGAGCCAACCAAGATTTGGAAAGAACGTTGCGATGTTTGGTTTCCAAGAATCCTTCCTCTTGGAGTCAACAACTGTCTATGGTGGAGTACGCCCACAATACGTTACCAGTGTCATCTACGGGCCTTTCTCCGTTTGAGTGTAGCGTAGGTTACCAGCCACCTGTTTTTCCTAGTCTGGAATCCGAAGTCGCGGTCCCCTCCGCCCACGCCTTCATCCAGAGGTGTCATCGCACTTGGACTAGAGCCCGCGAGACTCTACTCCAAGTGGGAGCGCGCACCAAGGCCAAAGCCGATCGCCACCGGCGGAAGCCTCCCGTATACGTCGTCGGTTCCAAAGTGTGGCTTTCAACAAAGAACATTCCGCTTCGATCCGTCTCGAATAAACTTGCTCCCAAATTTATTGGCCGTTTGCTGTCACCAAGATCGTTAGTCCGGTGGCAATCCGCCTCAAACTTCCTCTTGCGTACAGGAGAATTCATCCCGTGTTTCATGTATCCAAAGTTAAGCCCGTTTTTTATGCACGCATTAATCCGCCAGCCCCGGTTCCCCCACCGCCGCGACTCGTAGACGGGGAACCATCCTATTCGGTCAATCGTATTCTGGATTCTAGACGGAGGGGACGCGGATTCCAGTACTTGGTGGACTGGGAAGGTTACGGTCCGGAGGAGAGGAGTTGGGTTCCTGCTAGAGACATTCTGGATCACTCTCTTATCGATGATTACAATCGGCAGGTAAGGGAGTCTGAGAACGCCAGGAGGCGTTCTTAGGAGGAGGGGTACTGTCACGGTAGACGTTTTCTCTGTTTCCTCCTAGTCTTGTGTTTTTGTTGTTGTATGAATGCACGTGTGTGAGAGGTGTGTCTGTATGACATCACCTGATCCGCTCCAGCTGTTCATCATCACATCACCAGCTGCAGTTGATCATCACCACTCTATTTTTACTCACCGCTGTTCTTTCATCCTTGTCAGATCGTTGTTTCATGTGGTTCGTGTTGGTGTACCGGTGTCGAGTTCCTGCCTTGTGTTCCCGTGTTGTCGTCTGGATTCCAGTATTCATCGTTCGTCTCTTCACCGTGTCTTCACTTCACCTCACCACGGATACTGACCATCTTGTCCCTGCGTCACTGTCTCCACCTGTTTGCACTGCCGACTCTGTGAGACTTTAATAAACAGTCAACTTGCTCTTGCTTCCTGTCATTCGTTTATATCCCGTGACACACAGGGTAGGCATGAATGGCTTGAGTCTTACATTGGTCTGCTGAAATGCAGTGTTATTTGTTAATTTGTTAAGTTTTTATGATATATTGTTAATTAAAAAACAACAATAAAATAGTAACTTGCGTATACTATAATCAAACTAATAAGACAGGTGGCATAAAATAGGCCTACCCATATTATAACAAATAAATAAAATATATTTGGAAATTGCCCTTTAAAACGAAGGCTCGGTTTGTGGTTCACAGTTATTAAATGATTAAATGTGATTAAAAACAATAAAACAAAGACAAAGTCACTTATATTAAGCACTTTTTTAATTGTTTTTTTGTTAACTGACATTATATTGCGCTTTGCCTCCACTATCGTCCTGTCAATCATTCTCGTGGGTCACGGCTATTCAGTGAAAATTTATTTCACCATCATCGGTAACCACCCTCACCCTCTGCCGATTGGCATTACAGTATTTGCAATCACAATCCCGTGTCAAAAGGGAGCGTGTACTGTCTAAAAGAAAAGTTCTGACTGCTGATTGTTTTTTTTTTTTGTTTTTTTTTAAACGAATAAAGGCACTGTTTTCTCGTTTCTGCTTATTTCATTTCAAATTGGAAAACAAACTATCAAAATGTACACGGCCAATCTTCACAGAAGAAAGCCCTGTCTAGGCTCTTCCCCGGTACAGGTTGTCTCAAGCCATTCGTTAGTCTGGTTGTTTGATGAGAAAAAGATAAAATGTAGTTGCAATGAACGAGATAAGAATCCACACAACTGCAGCAGTGATGACGACACAATTTGAACTTTAGCTGACAAATCAGAGGAAAGTGGTGTTTCATTGCAGCCCATGTGAAGAAATTGAATATTCAAATTGTTTAATCATTTTTCTACCTCAAAACGAAAAACGAAAAAATCAAGCTGAATTCTTCGTTTCGTGGAAAAAATGAAAATACGAAAAAGGAACTGTTTTCTCATTTTTCTACTTTCAATATAAATCAAAAGACGACTTAACGAATGATACACAGATTCACTGACCATACCTAAATAATGGAAAATGGTATTTCCTTATTTACCCACACTGTTAAACTACCATTGGTCCATGGCGATTAAGAAGGTAGATGTGGCTCTTCTTTGACAGGGAAATCTTCTCCGGTTCATTTCTGTTGTTCAGTCTGTCAAAGTCAGATGCAAGAAAAAACAAACAAGGGCATCTTTATTAAATAGATAAATAGATTTTATACACTGTGCTATATACAGTAAATAAACAATGTGCCTTGATTTGAATGCCAACTGGCAGAGCTCATTCAAACATATCCACATCGCTATGATCAGATGCTTTGCTAACTGCTGTTTCTCACCGCTGGCATTTTTGTTGTCATTTTATTTTACAGCACATTTTTCCATATTCATCTAAATGCAGCTCCCAGTGTGGGCAGTGTCAGAATATTTGTTAATATAATACCACTGCAAATGTATTTTAAACGTCTTTTTACCCCTCAGTGAAGAACGAAAAAGAAGCCAAAAGGTGTATATATCCCCAGCCAAACTGGCACAGGATTTATTTTCCACACCATTACAACATTTTGTTTTACTAAATATATAAAAATGGACCGCCACTGAAATAGTCAATAATTGTAGACTCACATATTTTAATATAAAGTAGCTGTCAAACTACATTAATCACGTCTCAACAACTAAATCAAAGGCATGTGCTATTATTCCTCACACCATAGTAAAACAGCATGCTTTCTGACCACTACCAGTCTCCAACCCTTACTTCCACACAAGTCCAAACCAACACACATTGGTTGCTTTACCTTATTCTGGGATTGCTTCCAGTAACCTGCTGACATAAATAGGGTGCCACTATTTTGTTAAGGCTTGTAAATTTTTTGTGCCTGGTTTTTCTCTTTCCTCACTGCATGAAGTACCATTTTTCATTTTTGTGGTTAGAAATGAGCATGATCCATGCCTGTAACTATCAGAACCCTAACTGTTACCACAACCGCAATGAGACCCCCAACTATTATTGAAATTAAGACTTCTAAATTAAAAATGCTTGCAAAGTTATAGTAAGCACAAGGTTTTTGCCACTCTTATCATTCATCAAAGCAAAAGCAAAAACCTAAACAAACTATCTTTAAAGGTTTGCTTACCAACAGTGCTGGTGATATAGATTAGTTTCAATCAAAGTTGGAAATGTATTTTGCACAAAAGTGAAATAACACAAAAACTATCTCCAAACAAAGCAGGTTAGAGTAAGTATCATGTTTTTGTCATGATTGCCACAGGTTATGGTTGTCTTATGTAGATTGCTTTCTACTGCACACTCTTTTATACCAGTTTCATTTGAACAGTCAGAGCTCATTTCACACCAGTTCAAGCCCTCATAACATCCTACATCCCACAGTCTAATAACCCCATCAAAGTCCCCCTGCTGCCATCAGCAATGGCCAATTAACTTCTCTCTCAATAGGTGACAGAACCAATACCATCAAAGAGTGTTTCCACATCTGTACTGGGGGGGTTTAAGAGATGCACCTGTGTACAGATCCAAAGCAAATCATGTGCTTATAATACCAGAAAAATTGCTCAGTGGGTTTAGCATGAGATGTTTCCCCCCAAAATTTAAATTGTTCATTTTTTTGGACTGTATGTCTTTATTAAAGGCTTAAAAGCGGTCAAATGCTATATATTGTGTTTTTACTTTTAAAAGCTGACATTTACACAAAAAAGAAACCAAAAACAAGACATCTGCTCTAAACAGGACTGGGGACAGGACTTAAAAGTACTGTACATGAAAACCATTGTTTCTTGTAATGTAGGCTTGCTTGGTGCAACTGATTTGTGAACGCACACTGAGCAATACGTCAGGCCATGAGCACACCCAGAACCAGAGAGCCAAAATGAGCCCAATGCAAGGCAGAAAAGAAACACAACACAATACAGCTCCTGTTGTTAAAGGCCCATCCCCCCTCCCCCCAAATCTGCGGAATCATTAACAGATGTCTGACACACACTCAGAAACCAGAACTTACACTATTCTGAAGGGCACACACAGTTTGGCACAGTTATGCCAATAAATCTCAATGTGTAATTATCTGAAGTCTCACTATAATTGTTCGTTGCCTGCTTGCATCAGTGACGTTTGTGTATGAGATTTTGCACTTTTAAAATATACTGACAAGCACATCATCAGTAAATACAATTGTTATGATGATGTTGAAACAACACGCTGTCAACAACCAAAGGCAAGTGCAAATCCAACTCACAAGATGACAAAGCGGTTGGGTAAACAACGTTCACCGCGAAATTAAATACTACCGCCTGATGTCATAAAGACGGTAACTGCATGTTAAAATTGGAAATGCTGCGTTAGGAAACATTGGGGAAAAATGCCTCCTAAAGTGCAAAAAAATACAGCGCAATGTTTGATTTGGGTTTAAATGAGCGGACTGGGTTTCACATCTCGGCACAAAATAAATATAAATGCAGAAAGACTGCAGAGATGAAGGTGGAAATGATGCCAGCTCTGTGAAACGGGATACAGAGTTTGGAGATAAAGGCATGTTTTTCTCATGAGTGGTTTTGGACATAAACTAATATGTCGGAAGCTTTGCCAACCATCAGGCGTTTATACTTGAGAGACTTAATGAATTGACAAGTCAACTTTAATGTGATTTTGCTTATATGTGATATTAAAAGAAAAGGAGGAGAACATTTTTATATATTCAATCAGATATTTTAGTAATCTTTTGGAGGCAGAAATTGATAACAGAACATGTGTGTAATGACAGAGTCCTCAGTAAAATGATTTTGATGATTTTAATTCTCTGTTTCAATAGTTTTATTCGTTTGCGTCTGGGATTGACAGTCATAGTGCTGAATGAATGAATCTTAAAACCAGGAAGCATGTTTGCATATTTGCAGTTCCGGTTTCATCGTCCTGAATCCAATGGGAATTTTTGAATGGGCTTCTGGTTAAATGCTTGACATAAGGTCTGTGGTGAACACAAGCTCAATATATTTTCACCTTTCGGTCTCCAACATAAAAAAGTCAGTATTAACCCATTTGTCTTGACCATTGTGAACATTGAACAGGTGACTGTCCTTCTATGTAATCAAAATCACACTGTATTTTTAAAGTATGATGCTGACAACCACAGCTGCCAGTAGTTTACCGTTTTTTTACAGGATTATTTTTTACAGTGCGAAGTTTCATTCATGTGTGTTAGAGTCACTAAACAAATTGAAATGCAATTCTTGCCTTTCTTCACAAACACTAGGGGTCTTAGCTTATTTGTTAATAAAGCTGGGTTTCATATGACGTCACGCCACTGCGTTGCCATGGCAAATGGAGGGCAGGAAGTGATTTGGTGTATTTAGAAAGCACTATCACAAACTCAAAATACCTATGTTTTGAGTCATTTATGGTTACTTAAATCAATCAAACCACAAGGAGTTTTTAATCGTGTTCCAAAAGTTGTTGTTAATAAGGGGGGAAAATGCAAGAAATTGTCTGAAAAACACCGGAAAACCGGCTTGCAAACCTACGTCTGCGGTCAGGAGGAGCCGAATGGGAAAATGCCCGTGTATGCAGTGATCACTTCGTCAAAGGTGAGTTAATACAACTTAAGGCGGGCATACACTGTGTGATGTCTGTGCGATTTCAGCAAGGTACCTACTCACACTGAACGAGTAAATCGCATGCGATGCAAAGCCAAAGTTCAGGATTTATGTGCTCACACTGTACGGTCCGATCGTCGAGCTGCGACTTCACTGCTCACACTATACGTGTAATATCTGCGATAACCCCCTGGATTGCGCCTATTTACATGTATGTATCCAGAGATATTGTCAGAACAAGCATCTGCTATCAGTATCAAGATGATTTAGTATTTTCAATTTATGCATTTAATTATTATTATTATTATATTATCATTATTAGGGGAGGCCTATAGGCTAATTTTACTATTAAATTGATCCGCTATTATAATTAATTTGCCACGCAATATTTTCACAGCACATAACCAACGTGCTGTGAGGATAATAAAATATTAATCTTACTCCTCATTAAAAATTGTCTAAAACATTTAGGTCGATTACAATGAATTATATATAAAATAACTATTAACAGTCTATAATATGTCCGAACATTGCCATTATTAATCATCAATGAAAATTAAAAACAGGTTTATTTCAAAAACATTGTTTGACAAAATAATAAAAAGAGGTGTTACATATCAGGTGGGTAATATTATCCACTTTGCAACACGAACTGGAGGTAAGCAACAGTAATTTGTAGCTCGTTTTTATTTTAATTTTATTTTTGCTGCAGATGAAATGGTTAAACTTCTGGTGCAGTGAGGGAAAAAACACTGAGTTTAGGGCAATCGGTTCGTAGCTTTGCTTGTGCGATATAGTCACGAGGAGCGACCAAAATTTCTGACATGCCAGAAATTCATCCGACCATCCGATTGTCGATCGTGAGAGGTTAATCGCCTCTCGTTTCTCCCTGTACACTGCACGAACACTGCACGACAAACGACGCACGACAAAGCTGAAAATCGGTCCGACACGAAAATGAGTCGCACGAGTCAGAATTCGGCTCAAAATCGGACGAAAATCGCACAGTGTATGCCCGCCTTTAAGTGGCTATGTTTGTGTAACATACCACTTTCCGAACTTTGTAAAGTCAAAGTATGTCTGTAAGACTTTGCTGATATCTACCGCCTCGATGGCAGAAAATCTCAATTCAGTTGAAAAATCGCTCCTCATAAAATAAGGATCATATCCAACATATGTTTGATTTTTTGTTTATCTTTCTATTGTAATAGTGGGTAAAGTAGTACAGTACTTTCCTCCATCTCGTCCATTGCGCTCTTCAATCCCTGCCTTCCATCTGAATTTCGTGCGTCATCATAATCACGTGACAGAAATCCAGCTATATCATTTCGACAGAAGTGAATCAATCAAGACTTTAGCTGGAAAATAACATTATTCAGGAACCGCTAACAACCAAATCTCTATTACCAAAAAAAATAAGTGCACTTAAATTACATTTTAAATTGTTAAGATTTAAAAATCCTATGTTATACAGTACTTTATCGAATTATCTTATAATGTGTTAATGAATAAAGACATTTTCACTACATGTTAAGCCTTTGTGGCTCAGATAAACAGGAAAGTGTTGTCAAATTACCAGACTGTGTATTTTTACTTATAAATCTGTTGCAATAAAAGATAAATGATTAATGCATCTTGACTAAAGCTCATCTCCAGAGAAAAGTTGAGTGAAACTGTGCCAAAACATGCTGTTTAAACATACTCCCTTTATCCCAGAATCATAAAAGAAGATCCCTCTATGAATTTTCAAGGGTAATTGTGGTTTCCAGGAACCCGAGTCCAACCAGACTTGTGTGTGATCATACTAATCTGCCCAGGACTAATCCGCTGTGGGAAATGGTATTTAGGCAGATCACATTTCACTCTGGATGGCATCAGACAGGTTCAAATGGCAGCAAAACCTTCTGTTTGCCAAAAAGTCAACAGCTGGGCTTTATGTAAACAAAATACTGGAATTAATATACCATGAGATTCTGAATAAATGTTGTGGCATACAAATGCTCTAAGATGTTAAGCCATGGAGCTCATGTGAACTGATTTCTTTTTAAAGCTGGACATCTCACTAGTCAATACACTGTAAAACACAACAAGTTAAGCTAACTAGTTTTAGGACACAGATTACCTCAATTCAATTATGTTTATAAAATAACAATAGTTATGAGTACTTTGAACTTATTTTAATCAAGTTCACTAAAACAAGGATATTTCTTAAAGCTATGGTATACGATGTTGAAAATCGGTCGAGAAAGCCTGAGACGGAAGGGAAGTTTTAAAAAACTCATCCAGCCCCTCCACACACACACACACACACCCCTCCCCTCTGTGCTACCTGATCCCTGAGCTATGTTACGTTTGAGTTCACGTCAACATGTTTTTCTAAGGTTTTGAGTAATTGTTATTGCAGCACCAGCGCATATTGTTCAAATTCCCATCGGCTCGAACAGAAACCCGGCATACTGAAATATATTCAAGCACTTTTAGAAATATAATTACTTTGACCCGTGATCGGCGATGCTTAACGGCTAACATTACCAATGCCGACCGGCAGGGCATGAGCAAGTTGTCAAACTGATAAAAAGCTATGTAACACACGTCACAACATAAAAGTATAAATAAATGTTTACCTGCTCAACAAAAAGTAAGCCGTGCCCATGTCAGCGTCGGTTTTCAGTGCCAGATCTCCCTGAAGCTTCCTCCAACGGTCAATGTTGGACCCTATATTTATCCTACTTAGGTCCGGCGTCACATTTTTTTTATCTCCGCTCTTTCCTCCACATACTTTCTCTTTCGTCCAAACTTTACAGTAGGGGCAAGCAGGGGCCGCTTGCTGCTGTCGTTAATATTTTAATCCATTGCTTTATCCAGTGCTGATATGACGCTACTTAGCTAGCTACCATAGACTGTCTGTCAGCTGCACTTGCTCGCGTAAGTAGGGGTGCGGGGTCGGGTGCGGTTGGGTTGGAGACGTGAGCGCCAGGCGGAGTTTCAAGTGGAGATGGTGATTGGATGAGAGCAGTTGACCAATGTAAGCTGTCCGGCCGGACAGCTTACATTGGTCAACTTCTCTGAGGCTGTACAGTCAATAGAGTGAATGGATTATTTTCATTCTTTTTTCTATTCATATTGTTAGGATTGTACTATATAACCATAACCAGCATATAAACGAGGATATTAATAATGAACAATCTTTGAAATCATATACCCTAGCTTTAATACACAATTAAAGAGCACCTATCATGGATTTTTTAAAATGATTGTTCATGTACTGTGGAATATAGCTCCAAGGGAATGAAAACATCCTGCAAAGATTTATATCTGAAAGTGCATTGCACAAGTGCATTGAAAGTGCATTTCTACATTGCAAAGACAGTTCAGCCACTTGTTTCCATTGTCCAGGGACGAGCATGTGAAGAATCAGTGGTCAGAGTTCATATTTGCAACAGTATAGCCTGAACCTTGTGTTCTCATCAGTTTAATGACGAATCATTCGCAAGCCGGTTGTTCCTGAAGGAGGACTCAGTATCCAGTGTATATGGATCAGATTCGTCCTCCTCCGAATCACAATCTGTAAGTAATATTAATAATGTTTGCTGTTATGTTTTCTGTAGCATGCACAATATAGTTCCCTTTCGTCCTGGAAACTCCAACGTGTTGTCGGGGAGTTCCCTGACGAATTGGGATCACGTTAGGGAGCCTTTTTACCTCTGATAGAATTAAAACGAGCCAATAACAATTGGCATGCAATCTTTTGCATTCCATGAGCCGCCTACAAGCGCGGATATAAAAGCGGAAGTAAAACATTGCATAGACGCTTTTTACTTCGGAGCCTCTCAGTAGTCTGTGTGCTGCTGTTCCTTACCTTTTGAAGAGAAACGAGCTGAAGAAAGAAGACTCTTTGACGGCTGGTGGTGTGACGGCGCTTGTGTGATCAACGCGACTGAGAGCAGCACAAGGGCTTGCAGTTTCTCCTAGAAGTGTCTGCCACGCTGATCCCGCGGTGCTTCGGCGCTTCAAAGTGCTTCTTCTTCTTTTTTATTGTGTTTTCCTTCTGAAAGAGCTCCGCAGTGCATTTGCATCTGTTTCAGGACGTCGATTCGCCTGTGCGTTTCTGGATGCGGTCGACTTCTCCCTCAGGCTGATGGCCACAAACACTGCTTCACGTGTCTGGGCTTAGTGCACGCTGAAGCGGCGTTTGTGGATGAGTCATGCTCTCATTTCGGGAGTATGACTCTCGCGTTGCTACGTCCGAGACTGAGAACCCTTAAAGGGGCAGTCCCTTCAGATAATCTCCGATCTAGTTTGTCTGCCGGTTCAGTTCGGCAGACAGCTACTTCGCTGATTCCTGTTGGTGAGCGAATGAGGATCACTGTGAGAAACGCGACTGATGAAAGATCCCGTCGGGCGCCTCACGCCTCTAGCTGCACGCTGCCAGCACGGAGCCCCCCCCCAAACCCCCACCCCCCCCCGCCGGTTCTGGATGTCTCCTTCGGCGCGCCGTCTGAGGATCAGAGGTCTATTGCGGCATCTGAGGAAGAGCGGTCCTCTGGCGATGGCTCGGCGGTGCTGCCCCCTTCAGGTGTGGTAGCGTCAGTTGAGTCAGATCCGGAAATGGCCGCTATGCTCGAGCGGGCGGCTGCGAATGTCGAGCTCGTGTGAAACCCTCCACCGGGTCCCGAACGTTCGCGGCTAGATGATTGGGGTCTTGGGGCGGGTCGAGCTGTTGCCCCACGACCTGCTCCTGTCCCTTTCTTTCCCGAGATGCATGAGGAGTTGAGGAAGTCTTGTCGGCACCCCTGGCGTTCAGGCGGAGGCAACCTCACTCCTCACCACTCTGGCACACGGGTACAAGGGAATCCCCCCGATGGAGCGGTCTATCATGATGCAACTGTGTCCTTGGACTGCTTCTGCCCGGCGGGGTGCCCCTTCACTCCCCTCCCGCGCCTGTGGGTTTTCCTCTGGGCTAACCAGGGATGCCTACAGTGCGTGTGGAAATGCCGCTTCCACCCTGCATGCCATGGCGCTTTGCAAGTACATTAAGCGAAGGCGCTCCATGGCGTGCAGGCGGGTGGTCCTGACCCAGCTCTGCTGCAGGAGTTACGTGTGGCGACGGACGAAAGTCGCCGCACGTTCGCTGGGTCGGACGATGTCCACATTAGTGGTCCAGGAGCGCCACCTTTGGCTGACCCTGACCGATTTGAGGGAAGCGGAGAAGAACAAACTTCTCAACTTCCCCGTATCCCAGGGCGGCCTCTTCGGCGACGGGGTGGAGAATTTAGCCCAGGAGTTCTCCGGCGCCCAGAAGCAGTCAGAGGCTGTGCGGCATGTCCTGCTGTGGGCCCCTCTTCTGTGGCCGTACAAGCCCCGGCTGCTCCCCGTCGCCGAGGCCATCCTCCGGCACCAGCTCCCCCTCCAGCGCAGCAATCCAACCCTGGAGGCTGGAAGTCTGGTTGTAGGTTGACGGCCTCCCAGGTTCAGGGGCATTCACTTCACCTGTGTGCGGTCAGTGGACGCCCCTGTCCTGCGGAAAGAGATCGATGTCCTGCTGGCGAAGGACGCGATCGAGCCGGTCTCTCCTGCTGAGATGAGGTCCGGGTTCTATAGTCCCTACTTCATTTTACCCAAGAAAGGCGGTGGGTTATAGCCAATCCTGGACCTGCGAGTTTTGAATCGGGCCCTGCACAGTCTCCCGTTCAAGATGCTCACGCAGCGATCGACCTGAAGGATGCGTACTTCACGTCTCGATTCTTCCTTTTCACAGACCGTTTCTACAGTTTGCTTTCGAGGGTCGAGCGTATCAGTACAAGTCCTACCCTTCGGGCTGGCCCTGTCACCCCGCGTCTTCACGAAAGTCACGGGGGGGCCATTGTTCCCCTGACAGAACAAGGTGTTCGCATTCTCAAGTGCGATCACAGGGACAGGGTGCTGCGGCACCTCAGCTGGTTGGGGCTTCAGGTCAACTGGGACAAGAGCTAACTTTGCCCCATGCAGAGGATCTCTTATCTCGGTATGGAGTTGGACTCGGTCGCCCAGACGGCGCGCCTCACGGAGGAACGTGTCCAGTCAGTGCTCACCTGCCTCAGGTCCTTTCGAGGCAGGACAGCGGTTCCACTGAAACAATTTCAGAGGCTCCTGGGGCATATGGCAGCCGCAGCCGCAGAACATCGCTCGGCCTTTTACATATGAGACCACTCCAGCACTGGCTTCACGATCGAGTCCCGAGGTGGGCGTGGCAGAGCGGCACGTTCAGGGTCAAAGTAACCCCGCCAAACCTTCTCCCCATGGTCAGATCCTGCTTTCTTCGGGCCGGAGTGCCTTAGTCCAGGTTTCCAGGCATGCTGTGGTTTTCACAGATGCCTCTGCCATGGGGTGGAGGGCCACGTACAAAGGGCATGCAGTCTCGGGTCTGTGGACGGGGCCCCAGCTTCATTGGCATATCAACTGCCTGGAGTTGCAAGCGGTACGCTTGGCTTTGTGCCGCCTCAGGCGGTTTCTCAAAGACAAGCACGTACTGGTCCGTACGGACAGCACAGCGACCGTTGTGTGTATCAACCGCCAAGGTGGTCTACGCTTCCGCCGCATGTCGCGACTCGCCTCCCACCTCCTCCTGTGGAGTCAGAAGCATCTGAGGTCGCTTCGTGCCACTCATGTTCCAGGGGAGCTCAACCGTGTGGCAGACCAGCTTTCACGGTTGCCTCCCCTGCCAGGAGTATGGCGTCTCCACCCCCAGGTGGTTCAGCTGATCCGGAGTGTTCAGAGTCGCACAGGTAGACCTGTTTGCCTCTCCGGACACGTCCCACTGCCAGTGGTTTTACTCTGTCCGAGGGGACCCTCGCCACAGACGCCCTGGCCCACAGCTGGCCCCGGGACCTGCGCAAGTATGCGTTTCCCCCAGTGAGCCTTCTTGCACAGACACTGTGCAAGGTCAGGGAGGACGAGGAGCAGGTCCTGTTAGTGACGTCATATTGTCCCACCAGGACTTGGTTTGTTTGTTTGTTTATTAAGATCCCCATTAGCTACTGCAAAAGCAGTTGCTATTCTTCCTGGGGTCTATAGACTTGAACACAAAAAAATATTCTCATAACATAAAACCATACATTTTGTAGACAAAAAGGAGTGTACACATACATCCGTAACAAAAAAGCAACATACCAAGAAACAAAAAAAACAACAAAAAACAATAAAACAAAACAACCAGCTCTACATTATACATTAACACAATACACAGTTGTCGCCATACTCTTAGGGTTCATAGATATCACAATGTTTTTCCAACCTTCAATATCAGGAGCAACACAAAAATAATAAAAATTATTCAAATGTAAATAAATAAAGTCTTAATCTTTTACAAAAATTCATTGTATTCATTCCCAAATTCAAAAACTGAGGAAGAGAATTCCATGCCACCATTGCTCTATACAGCACCATCTTTTGTCCAAAATTAGTTTGACACAGAGGTAACAAAAAGTGACTCCCTGTTGACTGACGAGTGGAATATTGATGTACAGTACTAGAAAGAGACAGTCTGCTGTGTAGTATTTCTGGCATTTTTGTAACAATAATTTTCCTAACAAAGTTAACAATACAATAATTAAATCTACTTTTCACACTTAACCAAGCTAACCTAGTATTCAATTCTCTGACACTAGTCCTAAAAGGACAACCTAAGACTACCCGAGCTGCTTTATTCTGAGCAACTTGCAATTTTCTTAAATTCATATCAGTCGTACTTGACCAAATAATTGAACAATAGTCCAAATGGGATAGAACTAATGATTCAACAAGTAACTTAATCACTCTATTTGAATATTTTTTTTTACAATGCTTAACAACTGCAAGACTCCTGCCCATTTTCAATAGTATTTGATTTATATGACTGTTCCAACTTAACAAGTTATCAACAGTCACACCAAGCAGCTTTACCTCCGTAACCTGTTCTATTACAATCCCCCCCACACACAAACTCAACACTGACGAATCGTCTAACAAATATTTAGAACCCAGCACCATACATTTACTTTTCTCTGCATTAATCACCATATTATTGTCCCTAAACCAATTTTCAATTAGTCTCAGTTCAACCTGTAAAATACTATTAAGTTCAACTAGGGTTTGCGCGGACAAAGGACGTATAAATTGTGGAGTCATCTGCATATAGACGAATCCGACGAGCGTTCTTGTGTAGGCTGCCATCTTGTGGCGACGCCATTACTGAGCTGTTACACCGGCATAGACATATGCACCGGTATGTAAACAAACCTCGGAGATAATGTGATAACGCACCCTTGATGACAGCTACAGCCAGGCAGACTTGTTGGGTTGATGATGTTAGACATTGGCCTCCAGTCACAGATGAAGGTACAAACGATCTTACAGATTATTTATGAAAATAGCTTGGCAAGCAAGCTAGGCTAACGTTTGCTACCGAGGAAACTAAAAAAAGATCTGTCCATTTGGCAACAATAAATAAATAAATAAATGAAATCAAATAAACAATTTCATATTTTTAATTTGTGTGCATTATTTATCTCATTTTTACATTGCAACGGGCATGGGTAAGGTAACGTTACAGCTAGAAAGTATACATAATATCGACCAACTACTGTTTTTAAGCCATGGAAAGAGGTCAATATAACAGCAGGAGAACAATTATGTCACATAACGTTACATTCAGCTCAGGAAAGCCATTTAATGACCATATTGAATAGAAAAAATAACAAGAGAGGAGATTTTGCTGATCACTATATCACACATTTATTATATTTTTTTACTTATGTCATTAAATAATTGTTATTATACGCGAATGTCCGCGTCTTGTACTCTCCCAGGAAATCTGTGTAAACCGTACGGCACCAGACCAGACAGGCAGTCGACCCGGGGTATTCACAATGTTTTCTCTTCAAAATTGAAATTTTACTGCCACCATTGAAACAATTTATAACGGAAACTGTTTACCCACTCGACATTATACAAGGGCTAACGTTGTAACGTTAGTGACAGTCGTAAATCGCGAGCTGTTTATTCCAGTGGACGCAAGTTGCAACTAAAACAATAGAAGGCAATGGCGCAACGCTACCCAGCAACAGCTCAGTAATGGCGCCCGCTTACTTCCGGTAGTTTCGCCGGATTCGTCTATAGAGCGATGGTGGAATTCTCTAAAACAAAAGGCAAATCATTTGTGAAGATAGAAAATAAAAGCGGCCCAAGGCAGCTCCCTTGTGGCACACCACAATCAAGAGTCTGTATATCAAAATCACTCCCATTAAATGTAACAGTAAATTCCCTATTGGCAAGATAATTTTGAAACCATTCAATAGCAGATTTTTCAAAACCATAACAAATTAACTTTTCCAACAAAATTTCATGATCAAGTACATCAAAAGCAGCACTCAAATCTAACAATACTGTTCCAACAATCTTTTTATTATCAATATCTTTTATCCAGTCATCAGTTATCTGAGCTAAAGCTGTTGTTGTAGAGTGCTCCTTTCTATATGCATGCTGATAAACAGAATTTAAATAATTTATACTAAAATACAAACTAATTTGTTCAAAAACAATTCTTTCCATAATCTTGCTCAGAATAGATAAGATAGTAATAGGTCTACTATTTTTACCCGAAAGTGGTTCTTTATTATTCTTTATGAGTGGCATAATTTTGGCTACTTTCCAACTTGAAGGACAGATACCTTTTTCTAGACTTCGATTTATTATATAGCTTATAGGCATAGCAATTACATCAGCAACAAGTTTCAGTAATTTTGCATCAAAGTTATCAGCACCTAGTGGTTTCTCTTTAATTCCTTTTAATAAATTCTCAACAGTAGTAGAACTTACTCTTTCAAAAGCAAATTTGCATGTTTTATTTCCCATTATTCTATTACATATTGTTCCATTATTAAAATAACTTTTCTGTTTCAGATTCATACCCTGTCTTAGCATTGAAACTTTATTCTTGAAATAAGAACCAAAATAATTTGCAATATCACTGGGTTTAGTCAAAAAGGATCCGTCAACTTCAATAAAAGATGGCAATATTTCAGTTTACCTACCCAAGGAGCAGCAATAGTGTTCACAGTAATTCGTCTCAAAGGCGCATATTTATCCATGATTGGCATTATTGAACTAGTGAAAGCCTCTAAGGCTCTATTAGGATCATCTTCAACTAATTTCCTTGACCAATCCACATTTCTAACTTCTTCACAATATTCATTTTCATTAAAATATTTAAATATCCTTTTAACAATCATTTTCTGCCCTGATTTGGGAACCTTAGTTTTCCTATTAATTAAGACTAAATTATGATCACTAAAGCCTACCGGCAGAGAATTTGCTTTTGAACATAAGTCTGCGGCATTTGTAAAAATGAGATCAATACATGTAGCTATCTTTGTACCATCAGATCTATAAGACACTCTAGTTGATTTGTTAACAACTTGTGATAGATTACAGATCTCTGCTAATGAAAGCAACTTATTTTTTAACAAACAGTTTTTCAGATGCCAATCAATATTCATATCACCCAAAAAATATATTTCGTATTTTGTATCGCAAACTTTATCTAACATAGTACAAATCTTATCTAAATAGACAATGGGTACATTAGGTGGTCGATAACAAACACCGATTCGAACAGGCCGAAGATGTGGTAACTGTACTTGTAACCACAAGGCTTCTACACACACACAACTAAAATCATTTCTGATTTTTGCAGGTATATGGTTTTGAACGTAAATTGCAACCCCACCACCATATGCATTTCTATCATATCTATACAGATTGTACCTATTTATATGCAATAATGAATTATCTATATTTGAATCTAAGTGAGTTTCTGATATAGCCAAAATATGTATATTATTATTTATTAGTGTTTCCGAAATATCCTGAATCTTATTTCTCAAACTACAGACATTTAAATGTGCTATGCGTAACCCTTTATTCTTAAAACGATCATTTACCAACACTGTTGTACAGGGGCGTAGCACCAAATTCTGGGCCCTGTACACTCTCAATGTCAATGGGCCCCCTACACATGGCATTGTACGATGCGGGTTAGCAAAGTGAAAATTCAATTTTGAATGAAATGTATTTTTTTAATTATTTGAATATAAACAAAAATAAACAGTGTTTAAATAATAAAATCAGATTATAGTAATAACTGGTTCTTTCATTCACCACCTGAATTTATGCATTTGGCCTACTTGTGCTCAAATACCTTTAAACCTTAGGCTACATCGGTTTTGTGTACTAACATTTTGATCCATGATACTGATGCAAGTTTTAAATGAAAAACATTTATTTTTAAATAGGAGAACACAAGAACACGAGAGACAACTGTACCCTCAGAAACCAGGTTAAACTGATGCTACCAACTTTCTCAGTTGGTCGCATCAGCATTTGATTTCGTCGCGGTTATTTTTTATTTTTTTTGCTACATGCCATGGGATTAATCAATGCATGCCGATGAATAGTGGTTTTAATGGACCAAAGCCAGCAAAGGCTTACCATAAATACCTGTAATATATTAATTATCATTGCCAAATTTCAGGATTTTCATGGATTTTGGACAGTAATTTTAATCTGTAATTTTAAGAATTTTAAATTTGAATTACATTCAATCTATCTATTTACATTTGAATCATAATCTTCTGTGTCTGTCATTTTTCTATTAGCATCATATTTCTATCTTTTAAAAATCATTAAACATTCAAATGTACATTACATTTTAAAAGATTAGAGTATTACAACAAGCTAAAACTAAGTTAAGTTCAAGCTAAGTTCAAAATTCAGAAATCTCACACTCCTTACCTCCTGCATTTTGTAATAATTTGTTTCCTGAGACATTTTAATTTTTATATTTTTATTCATGAATTCGTAATTGGCGTGTTCCACCATCAGTGTGCAATGCGCGCGTGACATCTATGTGTCTTGCGGAAGAACACTGTTGCCGGAGCTACTTCTCTCCATAATGTCTATGGCGAGTCACGCAGTCACTGGGCAACTTCGCATCCGAGTCAACCCCGGGAATCCGGGATAAAAAAAATAGTCCGAATATAAACACTTATAACAGGGTAGTGATTCAGGATAAGTCAAAAACACGGTTTGGAAAATGGATTCATGATGTAGCCTACTCGTTCGTTTTGAACATAAGTTACGGACTGCAGTCTGCAGCAGCTGAAACAACGGTCGGTGTTCTTTTGCGCGAGCGTCCACTCGTATATATGCGACGCGACCACATCACATACAATTTTAACTCGCACAATCAAATTCTCAAAAAAATGGTCGCATATGAGACCAATTTGGTCGCAGTCTGGAACCCTGCATTAGCAGCAGCTGTCTGGAGTTGACTAAGTTACGTTAACTTTAATTGGATGTCACGTTAGGTGCATATAGCAAACTCAGTTCACCTTTTGGGAAGAAAGCAGTCATCAGCTGCTTCCCCGCATTCTGCCTCCCATCTTTTTCTTTCCTCTCTTTCTTTTTTTTAAAGCCCGATTTGGGCTTTTTGCACAGCATGATCAGATCAGGCTCCCGTTACAGGCTCTAGTCTAGACTCACTGCGTTATGACTTGTTTGCCGCCCGCTGCGTCTATGGGCGGTCGACGCGTTGCGGACTAAACCATTTGGAAGGGGGTCCAGAGTGTCTGGCACTGAGTTCATTTTGGTCAATATTTTTTTTTTAAATTATTATTAATGACATCAATTGGAGGGCCCAATTAATTCTAATTAGGTTTAAAAAAATTTTTTTAAAAATTGGTGGGATTTCAAAGGGCCCTCTCCCTAGACAGGGCCCTGGGTAGTCAGGTCCACTTTTCCCCCCACTACCACGCCCCTGCTGTTGTATCTGATTGAACATCTGTCAATCGAACAGCTGTACAACAACAAAAAATAACCTCTAACAAAACAACCTACAAACAAAACCACATAGAAACATACAAACAACCAAAACAACATACAAGCACACCCACCCACAATTATGCACACCCCACTTGTCAACCTTTATGAACAAACCAATTGGAAGCCACGCCATCTCCCGACATAACATAATTAATTCCATTATTTCATATTACTCTGCGGTAACGATTGCAAAACTACCTTATAGTCATTTCGTTATTATGAGACATTCCATTGTTTAGTTACACAGAATTATTGCTGCTACCTCTTAACGAGCTTCTTCCTTTTCTTGCTTTTCCAATTCAAGCTCTATGACCGTCTTTAGATAAGTCTCTGCAGCTAGATGGTTGGAAAACTTTTTCGTGTCTCCATTAAAAGTCAGAATCAAGGTGGCTGGGTGAATTATGCCATGCTTAACTCCCGCAGTCCATAGTTTCTTCCTCACGTCCCGAAAACTCGCTCGTAATTTGTCCATCTCCGTCGAGATATCCGGAAAGAAGCGAAGTTTCATTCCACAAACCTCTAGTACTCTTTTTTCTTTGGCAATCCGCACGATCTCATCTCTCACCACCAGCCTCTGCAGTCTTACTATCATTACCCGTTGCCCAGATTTACTCTTAGATCCAACTCGATGCACCATCTCCACGCTCGGGTCAAGCTGGAGCTTATCACTGAACAACTCCTTTAGCAGTTGAGTCATATAACTCGTAGGATTTCCCTTCTCGACATCAGAGGTCAGGCCGATAACACTGAGATTATATTTGCGATTATAAGTCTCCAGGCGCTCAGTTTTCTCCTTGAGTTCATCATAATCTTTCCGTAAACTTTCATTAACGCTCTTCAGTTTGATTATACGGCTATCATGGATACACAATGAAGCCTCTATTTCACCAATTTTTTTAGCACAAACAAGCACCTGCTCCTTGACAGCATTAAGCTGCGGTTGCAGTCTATTAATCACCTCATCAAGTTCCTCTCGCATTATCCTGCGAATCAGTGAAGTTAATTCTTCGATGTTAGCCCCTTTAGCTACCATGTCTGTGGTGATCACCTGCTGAGCAAAGTCCACTTCTCCGTGCTTCGTTTGAACTTTCCTCCTCTTAGGGGGCATAGCATACGACGAAACTCAGGAGTTCAACAAATTTCAAATTAGATCCGAAAATTATTTGTCATTACCATATTTTTCGTCAGATTTGTCGGAGACTGGCGTTACCGGCATGCCTACTTTCTGCGCATGCTCACTCGTAAATGATGGTTCACAGAACTCATGCTCCTTGCCACAGCCCCTCCTTGGCCGATTCCTCTGAGGAAGGACCTTCGTTCTTAGAGACGGGGCACTCTATGGCACCCGCGTCCAGACCTCTGGAAACTCCATGTCTGGTCCCTGGATGGGACGCGGAGGTTCTAGGTGATCTACCACAGGCAGTGTTGAACACCATCACTTCTGCTAGAGCTACCTCTAAGAGGCGCCTACGCTTTGAAGTCGAACCTGTTCGTCGAGGGCTGTTCCTCCCGCCAGGAGGACACCCGAACTTGCCCGATCAGAGTCGTGCTTTCTTTCCTACAAGATGGGTTGGAGCGTAGGCTGTCCCTTCCACCCTCAAGTGTTTGTTGCAGCAATAGCTGCGCATCACGATGTAGTAGAAGGTAAGTCCATGGGGAAGCACGACCTGGTCATCAGATTCCTCAAGGGTGCTAGGAGGTTAAATCCGCCTCGTGCTTCGCACTCTGTACCCTCTTGGGACCTATCTCTGGTACTGAGAGCTCTCCAAAGTCCTTTGAGCCTTTGCTGACTGTAGAGCTGAATATCCTGTCCATTAAGACAGTGCTCCTATTGGCATTGGCCTCTTTCAAGAGGGTCGGGGATCTGCAGGCTTTTTCGGTCGACGAATCGTGCCTAGAGTTCGGGCCGGGCCTTTCTCGTGTTATATTGAGACCCCGTCCCGGATATGTGCCCAAGGTTCCTACCACTCCCTTCCCTTCCCTACCAGGTAGTGAACCTGCAAGCGCTGCCCCAGGAGGAGGCAGACCCAGCCCTAGCTTTTCTCTGTCCAGTCCACGCCCTGCGGGTTTATATTGACAGAACGCAAGCTTCAGGACCTCAGTCCAGCTCTTTGTCTTGTCCTCCCAGGTTGCGTGCTCACTCCACGAGAGGTGTTGCCACCTCCTGGGCTTTGGCTCAAGGCACCTCACTGACAGACATCTGTAGAGCACTGGGCTGGGCGACACCGAACACGTTCGCTAGATTCTATAGCCTACGTGTGGAACCTGACAGAGAACATGGGGTCTCCGGATGTCACAAATGAGGAAGGAGGCCCTCGTCCCTAAAGGCAAACAAGCCACCAATGTAAGTTACGTATATATAATATACAATATGTTATGGCGCCGTTTTATACCTAAACAATATTTATATTTAATATTTATATATAAACAATATGAATGTAAGCCAGAGGAGAACTGGCCCCCGACTGAGCCTGGGTTCTCCCAAGGTTTTTTCTCCATCCAATCTGATGGAGTTTTGGTTCCTTGCCACTGTCGCCTTGCTATTGGCTTGCTTTTGGCTTGCTCAGTTGGGGTTATTTAGTGTTTAGCAATGTTGTTGATCTGTGTTGCACTACTTTCATGTTATCACTGTAAAGCTGCTTTGATACAATCTGGTCGGCGCGTATGGTTGGGTTACGGAGAGTTTGTGAGATAGTGGTTTTCTAACACCGACTCCCGTATAATGGAAATCATTATGAACATCAGCTATGCTAATTATTTCCCATCTGCCTTTCTGCTGTTATCTCGGGACACTTTTCCCGAGAAAAATGGCGTTCGTCAGGTCCAGTTTTGTCTCCAGCCTCTCACGGGGATTCGGATGCCCCAACGCCTGTGATGAGACGACTCAACGCCTGTGAAGAGACGACTCAACGCCTGCGATATGTTATGGCGCCGTTTTATGCATAAACAATATTTATATTTATTATTTATATATAAACAACATAAATGTAAGCCAGAGGAGAACTGGCCCCCGACTGAGCCTGGGTTCTCCCAAGGTTTTTTCTCCATCCAATCTGATGGAGTTTTGGTTCCTTGCCACTGTCGCCTTGCTTTTGGCTTGCTTTGGGCTTGCTCAGTTGGGGTTATTTAGTGTTTAGCAATATTATTGATCTGTGTTGTACTACTTTCATGATATCACTGTGAAGCTGCTTTGATACAATCTGTATTGTGAAAAGCGCTATATAAATAAATGTGACTTGACTTGACTTGACAATATCTGAAGCAAAACTCCCTACACAGCAAGAGGGAGCCTATGGTATACATGAGAAATGCATAACTACCATCTTCCTGACGCAGGGGGCCTGATTGCATAAAGAAAAAATCGCCCGTCGCGTTCGAGGGACGTACGATCCTTGGTACCTCCAGTCCTCTTTTCGGATAGGAGGGCCCACACTGCGATCCGAACGGGAGAGCCTCCATGGATAAATCATGAAGGATCATGCAGCGATTCAGAAAGGGAGGGCCCCCGCGGTGCCCGAATGGAAAGCTCATACTGCGATTCGACCGGGAGAGCTCCCACTGCATTTCGAAGTGACCCATGTATAAATAGGGAGTTCACTCTGCGATCAAAATGGGAGAGCCCACACAGCAAGACAAACGGGAGAGCCTAAGATGCATCTGGACGGGGGAGCCCACACTCCAGGAGTGATATGCCACGCACCTCTGAAAAGGGGGAGCTCCCGCTGCATCCAGATGGAAACACGCCCTGGGGGGCTAGGCAAGCGGGAGAAGTGAATAGTAGGGAGAGGCGGTCCAGACTCAGAAGGATGCTAGAGCTTGTTGTGCTTGTCTAATGTTATGTAGATCTGAACGACCATTGGCCAAGCATTTTTATTTGGTGATCGGAAAGGCCCCTTTGTGCTGCTGTGGTGCCTGCACAGATTTGGAAGGAATGTGAAGAAAACTGTTCAGTTGGGATGCCAGGGCTGTTGAGGATGGATTTGAGGTTTCTTTGAAACCAATGTCTGGAGGCAGGGAGGTTGTCATCATCGATGAAGAGAGGATCGAGAAAACATTTGATTTGGGATTTCCTCTGGTGGAGAAAAAAGTTTAAGGACTGGTATGGTTGGATAGGGGTTGGCAAATTGAAGATGAAGATTGAATGGCCATGTTTCAATTGATCGGTTTTGCTTTGTTTGATGTTGAAACGTATGGTGTCGCAGTTTATTATTTGGAGGTCGGAGAACGTGGGATGGATGGATGGATGGGTTGAAGTTTGAGTTGATGGTAAATTCTGAGACTCTGAGGAAACCAAAGAAAGCCAAATTGAACATGGCATTTCTTGGTTCTTGCTTTCTTGGGAGAAAAAAGACCTGAGCGGAGAGTGGTTAAGCAGATGCTGAGAATGTCTATGGTTAAAGGTTGTCTAGAGTCTGGACGAGGGGGATTGGTTTTTTGTAAACCTTTGATGAGAAGAGAAATATGGCGATTTGAAATGTTGGGGCACTGTTGGCCATGGAGTAGCTTAAAAAAGAAATGAATTCCGCAGAGGTAGACTTTGATTGATCCTGGTTTAAAGGGTTAGTTCACCCAAAAATGAAAATTAAGTCATTAATTACTCACCCCCATGCTGTACCAACCCCGTAAGACCTTCGTTCGTCTTCGGAACACAAATAAAGATATTTTTGATTAAATTTGAGAGCTGTATAACTACCACATAGGCTCCTAAGGGACTGCCTCTTGACGGCCCAGAAAGTCAATGAAGAAAATGTTTAAATATCCCAAGTGACTACCGTGGCTCAACTATATGTTTATCAAGCGACGAGAATACTTTTTGTGCGAAAAAACAAACAAAAATAACGAGTTTATTCGACTATTCCTTTTCTTCCTTGTAGGCCAGAAACGAGACTTCCTTAGATTTCCACGACGCATGCGCGAGAACTGAACTGAAGTAGTGTAAGGAGATCGCAATTCTCGCGCATGCTTTAATTAAAGTGGTGTGATGAAGGTATGTGACATAGGAGGATATTGATAGGAGGGAAAAATCTGGAAAAACCATGTTGTGGGCTCAGTGGAATTTTTGAAAGAAGCTGTCCCCAAGCTGTCCAGTATGTTTGAAGCGTTCTGGGAGAAACGGCTTGTAGGATGGTATTCATGGATAGGGTATGGAGATGACTGAGGGGATGGTCTAGAGGAATATGAGTTCTGAATAAGGTGGAACTGGAGTTGGATTGGAATCTGCTTCCGGAGCCAATGTTCTGAATTTCTGGAAAAGAAAACGAGACAAAGCATCAGCTATTTCGTTTTTGTGACCTGGAATATGTTCAGCTTTGATGATGAATTGATGACAGGCAGAGATCCAAATGAGGCGCCTTAGAAAGGGCATGATTGTTGGAGCAATGGAACTGTTTTTGTTGATACAGTGAACAGTGGCGGAATTATCACAGTAGAAGAGGATGTTTTTTGTTGACCATTCGGATCCCCAAAGATAGGCTGCTGCTACTACTATGGGATATAGCTCGAACAGGGCGGTCGAATCAGCGATTTGAGGTATATTAGTTAGCTCCGGAGGCCAGGTTGAGGCAAACCAACGTCCTCTGTAGAAACCTCCAAAACCTTTGGAGGGGGCAGCGTCAGTGAACAGGGTGATGTCACAAGTTCGGGACAAAAAATCGTTGTAGAAGAAGGTAATCCCGTTCCATTGTTTGAGGAATGAGATCCATAATTTCAGGTCTGCCCTGCATGGTTGGCTTAGCGAAACCATGTCTTCTAAACCAGATGCTGAGGTAGCGAGAGTTAGCAGATGGGAAATGAAAGGCCGGCCTTGGGGAATTATGCGCATGTTTTGCTGGAGGGAAATTACTTGGTGAGATGACAAGGAAGTTGTTGAGGAGATGGATGAGGTATGGGATTGCGTGATTGTTTTGTAGAATCCAGCAGAGTGCTTCTGAAAGCATGTCAAACATTTTGGGACTGCTTTTACAACCGAAAGTTAGCCGCACTGCGAAGTAGTATTTTTTGTGCCAATGAATGCCGAAAAGGTGCCAGAAATCTGGGTGAATTGGCATGACTTTAAAGGCTGATGTTTGCTTGGTCTATATCGTGGTAGAGCAGTGAAAATTGGTCTAGAGGAATTAGGCTATTGATACTGGGTTGGGAACTTCCATGGGGAGCTGAGAGATCGATGATAATTTGTTTTTTGCCTAAAAAAATTTCTAGTGGCTACTCCGATAGGACTTATACAGAATAATTTGAATGGTGGATAATCCAAAGGGCCGGTCATGAATCCTTCCCTTACGAAAGAAAAATATATTTACCAATATATTACTTGAAATATGTTGTAATATATTGTAATATATTATTTTCCTTTCCATTTTCCAATATATTATATATTGGAAATACATGGAGTAATATATGATAGATATATTATACAATATATTAAATATATTGTAATATATTGCAAAATATACAAATGATTGCTGCTTTCAATATATTGAAATATATGGTAAATGAATATACAGTGTTGTGCAAGTTACTTCCAAACTGTAATACATTAGGTATTACTTGTTACTGTTATTTAAAAGTAATTCATTACCTTACAATATTACTGTCTCAGAATTGTAATGCGTTACATTACTCATGTATTACTTTTGAGTTACTTTCACCAAAATAACTAAGTAGAACTTAACTTTGGGGCTGTAACGATATTTAATATGAAACCGAAAACGCGATTCGCCACACGACTCAGATCCACGAACCTACAGAATCGCGACAAACCTCTTCCAACTCCCAGCGTTATTCTCCTTACAATCCATATCCAATGCTGCCTTATCTTTAAATTAGGCTATTAGTATTATTTGAAGTTAACATTATAAAATACATAGACCTACACCACAAAACTAGTATAGGATAAATTATTTAAAATTGGGGAAGTCCAGCATTATGGACATGACATTTGCAGTCAAAACTTGAAATAAAAATTCTCAGAAAATACATAAAGGACTCCAGACATTAGACAAATATCAGTCTATGTTTTATTTTTAATATTAGGGAAAAGACACACATTCATGCATGACAAAAAAATAGGAGGCAAAATATATTTTTTGTAATTCTGTTAATTACACTGCGCAAATCGGATGAGGAAGGGTTGGCTCTCCACTCTCCATAGAACTTAAAATATTCATTTTATTTTAGTTTTCGTGTTCGCATTTAAGAGGAAAAAACAATGTTACAGACGCGACCGCTCTGAACTGGCACTAAAAGACTGCTTTAAAACTTTCACATATACTGTTGCCTTTAAGAAGTAAAAGCAGACAATACACTGTAATCAGTGTTGGGAGTAACGCATTACAAAAGTAATACATTACAGTAACATATTAGTTTTTGCTGTAACGCAGTAGTGTAAGGCATTACTAATCAATTTTCAGTAATATTGTACTCGTTACATGTTCAGTGAGGCTTGTATTACAGTTGTATTACAGTGTATTTTCTGCTTTTACTTCTTAAAGGCAACAGACTGTGTGAAAGTTTTAAAGCAGTCTTTTAGTGCCAGTTCAGAGCGGTCGCGTCTGTAACATTGTTTTTTCCTCATAATTGCGAACACGAAAACTAAAATAAAATGAATATTTTAAGTTCTATGGAGACTGGAGAGCCAACCCTTCCTCATCCGATTTGCGCAGTGTAATTAACAGAATTACAAAAAATATATTTTGCCTCCTATTTTTTTTGTCACGCATGAATGTGTGTCTTTTCCCTAATATTAAAAATAAAACATAGACTGATATTTGTCTAATGTCTGGAGTCCTTTAAGGAAGTAGCCTATATACGTTTCAATACATGTATTTTCTGAGAATTTTTATTTCAAGTTTTGACTGCAAATGTCATCATGTCCATAATACAAGCCTCACTGAACATGTAACGAGTAAAATATTACTGAAAATTGATTAGTAATGCCTTACACTACTGCGTTACAGCAAAAAGTAATATGTTACTGTAATGTATTACTTTTGTAATGCGTTACTCCCAACACTGTGAATATATAATACATGTAATTATATATCCGAAAATATATGCAATTTTATATTTATTAATATCCACCATAATGTATTACAATTTGAATGGGATAATGTATTGGTTATATATGTAAAGAAGATATAAGGTCCCATGTATGTTCAATATATGGTAGAATACATTTCAATTTATATATGAATTTATATGGAAATATATAAATAAAATATATGTATAGATATGTGTCCCATATATTGTGGAATATATTTTAAATATATTTTAAATTATATGGAAATATATGCATACATATATGTATAGATATGTGTTCAATTTATTGTGGAATATATTTTTAAAAATATGTACAATTATATGGAAATATATGCATACATATATGTACAGATATGTGTACAATATATTGTGTAATACATTTTAAATATATGTAAAATGATATCAAAATATATGTACATATATTGTTTATATCGAAATGTATGTACATATGTTGTACCAGGGGCGCAACTACCCAGTTTCGGGGGGTTCCCCCCCCCCCAAAAAAAATTAAAATAAAATAAAAATAAAATAAATGTAATGTAAGTGTGCTGTGTAATAAGTGAGTAGGAAGAAATGAGAGCTAACAGAAAAAAATAAGTGCAAAATTGTCGTTTATTAACACAATTAAACTATAGCTACTCCACCTTGATGAACCCCCCCTAAGAAAACTATAAGCTCCATTGTAACAGCAATACCAGTGTTTCTCACAGGATTTTAGGTAAAACTGTGGTAGGTGGACCTCTGTTTCTCTAGGGGGGTTCGGGGGCATGCTCCCCCGTAAGAAAATTTTGTGTTCTGTAATGTTAAATTCAGCAGACTGGTGCACTTTGAGAGTTCAAAATTAAAAGCTCCAACCCATATTCAGGGTGCAAATTAAACAGAGAAAATTTTGATCCTCTTTTAGTTAGTGTCTGTATAAATTACACTACTACAAAATAATAGTTATAATATTAATCCCATGATAGTAATTGCCATAAAGGCTATTGTAAAACAAATGCACAGAAAAATAAAGGAAACTTTCATAATTAGTTTTGCACTAATTTCTATACTTGAAAGATACTTGCGCATAATGACATATTTCATGGGCCAGTGTGTCAGAAAAAAAAAACTAAAGCTGACTTTTTTTGATCAATGCATTACACCAGCACAGCGCCGCCAATTAAGCAAAAAACAAAACAAAAACAAACAACAAACAAACAAATGGGCCGCCGATGTATGAGTTTTGTGGGCCGTTAAGACAAATAAATTAAAAAAGGATGAAATGTATTGTCTGAAAAGCACGTCGGCCCAGCGGGAATCTCAGTTCCGATGGCCACCGAGATATAGATAGCCATGCCTGGATGTCACATTTTAAATCCTACCTGTTGGATTTCAGCAATGTATGCAGTTATTTAGGTGCTGTCGCATCAATTGACATGCCATCTCCTTTTCTCTCTTTCTTTTTCTATTTTGAGCACCACAGCATTTTGTTTTATCCATCTTTTTCGACGACAACTAACTACTCGTACCTGCTCGCTCAGAGCTCACGGCGCCCCCGCCCGCTCGCGATATTACCCGCCCCCTTCTCCATGAGGGCGCCTACTCTAGCCTGGCTGTTAGTCCTCTAAAATTTTATATAACATTGATGGAATGCAGAAATTATTTAGAAACGCACAACGGCAGCTACATATAGAAATAGCTGCCATTGTAGCCTATATATAATTTTTTTTTTTTTTTTTTTTTACCATCGCTTTTGCGCCCCCTTTGTGCTGCGCCCCTATGCGCCGCATATAGCGCATACCCACTTTTTGCGCCACTGTGTTGTACATATGTCAATATGTATTGAGAACATGCACATTCTGTAACGATGCAGGAAGGAATGAAGCAGAGATTGAATCCAATTGCAAGCACTTTAATAAACGAACAAATAAACAAACAGGTAAACCAGGGTAAATGACAGAACACTCAGAACAGGAACAGGGAACTCAGGACAGGAACAATGAGACAACAAACATTACAACATCAAGAACTCACAAGGACTGAACTAAAACACAAACACAAGCTAAACAAGATAACAAGGGCTCCCAGACGAAGGCTATGCCGAGACGCGTCGGAGTGTTTTTATGGTGTTGATTATGACCAAGCCATAGAAATAAAGGCTTTTAACTTTTCTAAAGAGAGTGCCTTGGATGTTCCTGTTGATTTATAAGATAACAAGGGGGTGTGGTTAAACTGAAATGCTTGGGAAGACTAATCAACATAATGGGGAACAGCTGAACATGGGACAAGACACATGGCAGGATCACATGACAAACAGGGAATCACATGACAGACAAGAACAAGGAACAAGACAAAACCCACACCGTGACTAAAAAAATGTATACGGTGATATAGTATTCAGTATAACAGGGTTGCCAACTCTCACGCATCTGGCGTGACACTCACGCATTCAGCCTCAATCTCACGGTCTCACGCTCAACATAGAAATCTCACGCTAAATTAGACATTCTTCTGGGCTGTATTTTTTTGTATTACTATAAGCAAGTTCAGGCTCTTAACTACTGATTGGACGCAGAGAAAAATCGCGGAAAAAGATGACACTGACACCGACAGACTACAGAGAAGTTTACTCCTGATATGGAGCGTTGTGGCGCTTTTAAATGTGACAGAACGCAGTAGCGCATGAGTTCAAACGGCACGTGATACAGTTGCCTAGGCTACAACACCCACAGAGCACAAGCAAAATACTGTATCTGGTAATCTCCCGCTTTATATTAACAAACTGTCAACACAGGCTTTTGCGATGCACAGGGAGACGCTGCGCTGCCTATGACCTTGAACGTGAGTTGAGAGCGTACATTTGCACTACGTGCCTGTCTTTTTAGCAAAAAAGATATCTTTCACTAAATATCTACAGTGGCGTAGAGCGAGGGCGTGAGGTGCTGATAGCAAACTTCGACCCGAGTTCGAATCCGGCTTTTGCCTTTACTCTCTCTTCTCATCTGGTGTTTTCTCCAAAATAAAAGCTCAAGGGTTTATTTCTTGCAAGTGAAGAAATTAGGACAAAACTATTGTAATTTTCCTATACAATAGTGTAAGTAAAATATACTTTGTTTTGAAATATTCATTTTCATTTATACAGCAGCCTACATTTATAGACTAGGCCTATATGGATTTTACGTAATAGGAATAATTATATAAATCATTATTACATTATTATAATAATCGTTTGGCATCCTAAAAGAGACTGAGACTTTATATCATAAAGTCTTTATATCATAGACTTTATATCATAACTAAAAAGATGTTTGATCCCTCTTTAATGTCCAGGTACAAGTCGAGGCTTTTGCTTTGTTGAATGTCACAGTTCATGATTTGAAGCCGGTTAAAACTCTTAATTTTAAGCTCTCAAAGTGCACCAGATTGATGCATTTAACCTTAAAATGTACAAAATTTTCTTCCGGGGGAGCATGCCCCCGAACCCCCCTAGAAGGACAGAGGTCTCAATATAGTTCTACCAAATCATATGGGAAAGAACAATAAATTATTAACTTTACTCCCAAAACTGTTTTTTTAATCAGTAAAACTGTTAGCCTAATGGCAAATTAAAATTGGACAAAATATACATTGTGCCCTACAAGATCTTGTGATCCCCCCCCCCCCCTAAAAAAATCTCACTCCAAGCAAAACTCAAAAGTTGGCAACCCTGGTATAAGTACATGTAAAATCTAAAATATATGAATACTTAATAAATATTCAAACTGCAATATATGTGCAAACCTTTATACCATAACACAGACTAATGGGTAATCTATCAAAAGCTACCTTTGTTTTTGTTTTGTTTTTAAATCACTAAACCAATTTGAGCTAAAACCACAAAACGCCTTGCATATGGTCAGACAAAGGAAATGTGATTGACTACATTTATTAACAGTGCAACATTTTTAACAGAGTGCCATTGAACAGAAAATATACAATATAAATTAAAGGAATTTCAATGACCAATGTCTATTTCAAACTTTCAGCAGTGCTGTAATGAAATATAGCTAAATAAAATATCTGTAAACAAAAGGAATAAATAAATAATATACAAACTTTAAAGGACCTTAGGGAACTGTGGAAAAGCACACTTTGTAATGCAGTTAATTATTTGTAAATTATTAAAGATGTTTTAATTGAGCTAAATAGCTATGCCATGCATGTCATATCATATATAGCCTATGTATATATATACATACATACAATTTGTGTGTGTGTGTGTGTGTGTGTGTGTGTGTGTATGTATATATATATATATATATATATATATATATATATATTATAGATTGTCTGCAATATATTGTCTATATTCCACAACATATGGAACACATATCTATACATATATTTTATTGATATATTATTGATATATTTCCATATAATTATACATATATTTGAAATATATTCCACAATATATTAAACACATATCTATTCATATATTTTATTTATATATTTCCATACAATTTTAAATATATTTAAAACATATTTCACAACATATGGAACACATATCTATACATATATTTTATTGATATATTTCCATATAATTATACATATATTTAAAATATATTCCATAATATAATGAACACAAAGCTATACATATATTTTATTGATATATTTCCATACAATTTTAAAATTATTTAAAATATATTCCTCAACATATGGAACATATATAACTATACATATATTTTATTTATATATTTCCATATAATTATACATATATTTAAAATATATTCCACAATATATTGAACACATATCTATACATATATTTTATTTATATATTTCCATACAATTTTAAATATATTTAAAATATATTCCTGGAACACATATCTATACATGTATTTTATTTAAATATTTCCATACAATTTAAAATATTTCCACAACAGATTTTATTTATATATTTCCATATAATTTCATATATATATATATATATATATATAGCACATATATTGCAGTATATTAAAGCATATAAAGACAAACTTTAAAAAGACAAACTATATGTATAAATATAGTGACTATTTTGGTCTTGATTGTAATATATGTATCAACATATATGAATATATGGACTATGCATATATTGCAATATATTCTTTATATTCCTTTATATAGGAATATATTGCCTAATATATCACATGGTATATTCCAATATACTGCAATATATTTTTGTTTTGTACGGGATAATCTAGTTCTGTTTTGATTAGGGCTTCCACTAGAAATCAATCAGCAAATCAGGCTGGAATCAGGTATGCTTACCAAGCCGGGGTCAAACCCTTCTTTCAGGCCTGAAAGTAGAAACTGGGTGGAGTTTTTGTCTGGATGGTTGTGTAGTTCTCTAGCTAGTGAGGAAATAATGATTGGACTAGAGAGGTAATTTTGAAATTTTTTATTGAGGTTAGCAGAAGAGCGGCGCATGGGGCAAATGGAACGGGCGTGAGCTCCGCCACAGAAATTGCACACATGAAGGAAGCGGCATCGTTGTCTGTTGCAACCTGAGGAATTGAAGCTGTTGCACACTTGTCTACCTGAAACTGAGGTAAATATCTGACTGCAGTCATATCTTGGTTGAGGGACGTAGGCTGTGGATTTTTCTTGGAAAGGAGCTGGATGGGTTGGAAGATCTGGGTTGGTTTGGGGACATTCTGAAGTAGAATGAATAATGTACCTGCAGATGGCGCACGAAAGGCTCCGAATGCCTAGGAAGACTCGGTTGTAAAGTTTGAGGTCCAAAGCTCCCCAATAAGGACACTGGTTCCAGTGGGTGACGCGGGTGGCGCATTTAGCTGAGAAAAGCTTATGATATGTGTAAAAATGGCTACCTCCGAAAGAGAGACTGAGCTCTGCTACAATAGAGAGGTAGTCATTTAATTCCTTGCGTCTGGCTGGAAATGAAGTGCAAATTACTTCAGTATATCTAGCAAACGCGATGCAGAATTCTGCGAGTGTGATAACTCTTTTTGAAGGTTGTACAGAATTTTTTAGATTGATGGTTAATGGGCCGCAATCAAACGAGCGGTAGGATTCATTGAGGGGGACGGAAGTAGAGGTCTTCACAGTGCACCCGAGACCCGTCGGCCCCGGACCCGACCCGGGACCCGTACGGGTTCGGGTCTATATTTTAAATGATCAGCCGGGTCCGGGTCGGGTCCGAATCTATTACTTCGGGTCCCGGGTCTGTTTAACATTGTGTGTAATACCAACGCATTCTCGTCCTTTAGCGTCATATAGGATGCGCTGTGTAACAAAACGGCGAAATACTACTCACATGGCACCCGTTATCGTTAATATAACACGCGCTGAGAACGATCGGAGTGCAATCTCAAGCGCGTGTCATGTTTCTATGGCAACCAGAGCAGAGCTTCCGCCAAACCGCGCTTTGCATTTTCTCCAATGTTTATAATAATATAAATGAACCGTCTTGTTTAATCTTAAAGTTTTGGTGGTCAGATTCAGACTCAATGAAGAGCAGAGAGCACAGATATGATCAAGCTGAACAAGCAATCGTTATTATAGTTCAAAAGGGCAAACAGTTAAAGTTATTATGCGAGTTAACTCGAGTCAGAATGTGCATGTGCAAGGCTGCATTTTTCATCCATCACCGTGACATCAAGTGGACTTTTAAAGCTGAAATAATGAGTGGATTAAGCTGGGAAAAACGAGAGAAATAACATGGATAGAACTTTCTTGTCGGTGGATTGTAATGCATCACAGTCAGTCAGATAACGTCAGGAAGTGAGACGACGACTACTAAAATTAGGTAAGACAAAAAGTTTTATTTTTCGCAACTCGTGTGAAATAATATGTGACAATCGGGTCCAGTCGGGTTTGTGTCTTCCTGCCGGGTTCGGGTCCAGTTTTCAAATAATAGACGGGTCCAGGTCGGGTCCGGGCAGTACATTTATGGCATTTCTCGGGTCTGCATGGGTCCGGGTCCAACTTTTGAAATGAACGACGGGTCCGGGTCGGTTCGGTGTAGCACATTACGGGTCTCTTCCGGGTCGGGCATGAATTTTTGGACCCGTGAAGACCTCTAGACGGAAGTCAATAGAGAAGGAAGATCAATGTCTGCACCTGATAGAATTAAGGACCGGAGATGGGCTGAAACTGGAGGTGGTTCCATGGCCAATGCATTAGGAGGAGCGGGAAGATGGACTGCAGTGGAGAGTGGATGGGCTGGCAAGTGGATTGTACCTGGAGAGTAGGTGTTGGTGATGGGAAAAATAGATGAATGTTGATCGGAGGGTCCCAATACTGGCTGGTGTCCAAGATGGCTGGCATGGGCTGAAGTTAGAGAAATGGGAGGGTTCGTGGGAAAGAAAGGAGAAGAAATCCTTCGCGGAGGCAACCTCACGCTCTGATGTGAACTGGAAAGAATATTAGGAAACAATTGGAAAATAGCGGGGGGAGGAAAGGAATGGGGTGAATTGGAATGAAAAGAAAGAGGAGGGGTGGGGGGGGATAGCTAGGAGGCAGCCTCACGCTAGAATCCACTGTTTGGGTAGGTTGGTTTGGGGATGATAGAAATGTAACCGTGTGCGAGGGTGGCATGGCACAAGGGTTATTTTGAAGAGGATTAGAGAAAGCTGGAGAAGCGAATGGAAGTGCTGAGAAAAGTGTTTGAGAGTTTGGTTCTTGCCTGAGGAGTGGGGCTGACTGGATGAAGTTTATTGGAGCTGGAGAAGAAGCGGAACTGTTTTTTGCGGCCTCAGTTTTTGGCCGGGTGGAATTACTGGCGGACCAGGAAGTGCTAGCTGCGGCGCTGCCGGTAGCCTTTGGATCGCCACGTTGAGATTGTGTGGGATCAGGACGCCCGGTGCTGGAACTGATGAAGAGATCGTAAAGCTGCGCTTTTGAAGATCTGTAGGGGGAAATGGATTCCGGAACTGGAAAGGACTTGACATAGGCTGTTGACTGAACATTTCGAAATTGGTGTAATGGGTGTTTTAGCGGCTGGTGCGTGGAGAGATGAAATCTGAGAAGACGGACACGGCACAGTTAAACTGGCGGTCTTGAAGGTGGAGGAGAGCGTTGTCTTTTAGAACGTGGTTTATATGAGCGCTGGATTTCTCTGCCAGAACGCTCGTGGAGATGATCCGTGATATCCGATCTTACACGGGGTGAGGCTGTCGGAGGCTTTGAAGGCTTGTCAGTTCGTCATCTGACGGGTAGAGCTGTATTTCCGGGATGTGTGACATTATTCCATGAAGCAGTAAAGCATACTGGAACGGCTGATACTAGGGAGAGGTAAGCGGCTGCTTATGTACTATGGTTGTTGATTGAAAGATTGGATGGGCTCGCTCCTCCCTAACTTACGTTTAGGAACTTCATTAAACCTGTTTTATAACTTACAGTTTATTACTGTTAAAATACATTTCATGGGTGTGTATTTTTATCTTACACTGTTAACCCTTTCAATCCCACAGGAAAATCTACACTACAAAGAGTAAAAATTAACATTGACACAGTGTTGCAGTGAGATAATTAAAGGTCCCGTTCTTCATGTTTTTTGTTTTAAGATTTGATTTTGTTTATAATGTGCAATATAACATGTGTTCATGTTTCGCGTGTAAAAAAACACAGTATTTTTCACACAATTTACTTACCTGTATACCGATGTTTTCACTGTCCAAAAAACGGGCCGATGACTTCCTTGCTATATGAAGTCCCTGCTTCAGAAATACGTAATGAGTTCTGATTGTGCCAACGGTTCCTGTGTTGTGATTCGACAGCAGCTTATCGCACGTTGCTTGGAAAGGTCACACCTCTTACCATAAATCAGAGATGCATGCGCTGATTGTTATTGTAAAAATGTCAAACATATTACCATATCACTTTGAGCCTGAATCAGACCCGGAGAACATAGATGAAGAGAATCGATTAGAACCTGTTCAAACACGACTTTTGCCGGATGTTTCACAGTGGTAAGCTGTTTATTTAGTAGTTGTCATACTCTTATTTGGTTAAATTGTAATGTTAAATGTTACAAACTGTTATAAAAGCTTGTGGTATATGTTTTTTTGCCCATCTGTCGAATTAACGATGGTGTTGTTGAATTTTTAAAATAAGTCCACTGTGTATTCCTACCTTAGTTACACGTGTGCACGAGTTTTGATTAGTAATATATGTTTTATAGGTATTCCTGTGGGCGGAGATCAGTCAAAAAACTGTTCTAATTACTTCATTAAAAAAGGAAGTAGAGGGATGTAGTCCAAACCGGACGTTCACTGTATAGGCTTTGAAAGGGGACTTCTGTTAAATAAAATATCTCGCTAGGCATTGAACTTTCAGCTTTATAATTTTACAGGCATTAATTATGCTCTAACAGCAACATTACACACTAACTAAAGTTTGAAAAATGGAATCGCGAAGAATGGGACCTTTAAGTGAATATTTAAGTGATTGTTGAGCATTAGTGATGAACACCTGCTGTTAACAAGCAGAATCATGGAAGGAAACAAGAACACACTAACAGAAAATAGAAAGACACTGACTTCCAGCCATCACACATTATCACACTCATTATTATTATCCAGTATTACTTTATATCTATCATACATCTAGAAGATGTTGTTGAGATGTTTGATTGAAAATGTTTGGTTTAAAGTTACCATTATAGAGATCAGTTTTTGCTTTAGTTGAGATGCTGACCCTTGACTTTTTAACATTAGTTCCCTTTCGTAGTCATTTCGAGTTACGTCAGAAGTGACGGAGAATGGGGGTTTCGCATAGAAAGCCAATCCTCTTCGAGTATTTAAAAACGAGCCAATGGCATGGAAATGCCTTGGGGCTGCGGAATTTGCATAGCGTATCTCCGCCCCACGCCGTGGGTATAAAAGGAGGAAGTGAACGCAACCGCAGTATGTTTTCGCTTCGGAGCCAAGAGACCTCTTCACTCCTAAAGCCATTCTCACTGACAAGACTCTTTGAGACGAGCGATGTAACCCCTCACACCCGGGTCCTACTCGCCCCGCTCCGAGCGGGCCTCGAACCCGGGTCTCCGGCATGAGAGTCAGGCGCGCTAACAAGGAGGCTAAAGACTGCAGCCTCTAGCGTCTGTCGCTAGAGCGCCTATTGAGATCGGGGAGTGAGGTTTACTCGCACAGCAACTACTTGCTGGCCTCCGTTACACTCACCCCCCTAAACCTCACTCTCATCCGGGTCACGGCACCAATGTAACCCCTCACACCCGGGTCCTACTCGCCCCGCTCCGAGCGGGCCTCGAACCCGGGTCTCCGGCATGAGAGTCAGGCGCGCTAACAAGGAGGCTAAAGACTGCAGCCTCTAGCGTCTGTCGCTAGAGCGCCTATTGAGATCGGGGAGTGAGGTTTACTCGCACAGCAACTACTAGCTGGCCTCCGTTACACTCACCCCCTAAACCTCACTCTCATCCGGGTCACGGCACCAATGTAACCCCTCACACCCGGGTCCTACTCGCCCCGCTCCGAGCGGGCCTCGAACCCGGGTCTCCGGCATGAGAGTCAGGCGCGCTAACAAGGAGGCTAAAGACTGCAGCCTCTAGCGTCTGTCGCTAGAGCGCCTATTGAGATCGGGGAGTGAGGTTTACTCGCACAGCAACTACTAGCTGGCCTCCGTTACACGTCCTCTTCAGTGTTGGTGTGACGGCGGTACCCAGCGAGATTCTGCATCGCCTGCGATCTGAGCAGTGGTCTGCCAGACTTTGCGCTTCTCCCTGGTCGCCTCAGCGCTGAAAGAGTGAATTTCCTCCTCTCATTGAAAGAGCTGCACGTAGCACGTCTTTTTCAAGATGTCTCGCCCGTGTTCTTCTGGGTGTGGTCGATACATGTCATCTTCTGATGGTCACACTGGAACATGACCATCTCTACACTGAGATCTAGACTCAATGATCTGACAAAAGTGAGAGTCCCCGTCTCCGCTACTCGATCTGCTTCTTCCACAAGAAGCTCTTCGACTCGCGGACAGGGTGATCTGACGGTGTGGAACAAAGCCCCGACATTAGTTCCTCGGGCCACACCCCCCCGCTCCAGTGTTAGAGCCAGCGAGCGCCGATTCGATTCAGCCGTCTGCCTCTTCGCAGGCACCGTCTGTTTCGTTCGGCGCTCCAGAGGATGATGCGATGTCGATCGCAGCATCACAAGGCGGGCTTGATTCCTCGGGAAGTGAGGATGCGGCTGCGTTGCCTCCCTCGGGAGCACCAGCGTTGCCCGTGTCTGATCCCGAGCTGACGGCCATGCTATCTCGGGCCGCCGTGAGTATCGGGTTAGAGTGGAACCCTCCGCCCTGCCCCCATCTCTCACGGATGGATAATTGGTTTTTGGGCAAGGCTGCCGCCGCAAGGCCGCAGCCGACCCCAATACCTTTTTTCCCCAAACTGCATGCGGAGCTGACGCGCACTTGGAAGGCTCCTTTGTCCTCCCGAGAGCATTCCTCCCCTCGACGGCGCGGTCGCCCGTGTGTACTCTGGGATGCCCCCGGTGGAGCGTTCTGTTGCGATGCAACTGTGTCCACAGAGCGCCTCCTCCCGCGGTCCTCCTAAGCACCTATCCAAAGCCTGTAGGTTCTCGTCTGCTATGGCGGCGCGTTCCTATAGAGCGGCGGGACAGGCGGCCTCCGCCCTGCATGCGATGAGCACTTTGCAGGTCTTCCGAGCCAAACTAGTCAGAGACATGCACGAGGGGGGGACTGACCAAATGGCCTTTAATGAACTGCGAGCCGCCACCGACCTTGCCTTTCCGGGCGACGAAGGTGGCCGCTCGCTCCGTTGGTCAGGTGATGGCCACTAGCATGGTCCAGGAGCGCCATCTTTGGCTTAACCTGGCAGACACACGGGAAGCCGAGCGGACTCGTCTGCTCGACACCCCGCTCTCCCAGGTTGGCCTTTTCGGCAGTGCAGTCGAGGACTTTGCCCAGCAGTTCTCGACTGCCCAGAAGCAGACGGAGGCGATCAAACATATTCTGCCCCGACGGCCAGCTGCTGCCACCACCCAGCCATCGGTGCAGACGCCTCCACCTGCTCGTCGCCGAGGACGCCCCCCTGCGGCTCCCCTCCCTCCCACGCGGCCCCAGCAGCAGCCTTCATCCGGGTCGCGTCGCGGAGAAGGCCGCAGGTAGGCGTCGCAGCCCCCTCAGGCCGCACGCCCCGCTAAACGCCAGGCAAAGCGACGTTCCTGAGATGGGCTGCTCAGTGATGAAGTTGAGTGTTTCCCAAGAGGAGGTAGCAGGCCCCCTCCTTCCCCGGTGGAGGGTCGGGGGAGAATCTTTTGTTCTCCGCTCCTCGCTGCTCACCCACAGTTGGTTAAAGAAAGACTCAACATCATCACTGAGCACACAGACAGGAATGGGTGCGCTCGACGTCCCAGTGCGTCGACCCGCTCATTCCTCTCTGTCTCTGAGGGTGCTGAGGGGAGCGTGTGTCGTCCCTCGACTACGCCACTCCCCTCCCCCTCTGTCGCCAGACCCCCAGCAGAACAGACTCCAGTGGAACATGCGTCCTTCCCTGGTCTCTTCTGTTGGGGAGCGGGGTTCGACTGTGCATCCGTGCGGGGTAACTCCTGTGCGCATGCCAGTCTCCCCGCCTCGCTGCCCCTCCGGGGGGACGTCTGTGGTTCGTATGACCCCGCTGGAACAGTTCCTGGGAGCTTGGCTAGAGCTCCCCGGCCTGTCCCGCTGGGTCATCAGAACGATCAGATTCGGCTACGCCATTCAGTTCGCACGGTCTCCTCCCTGTTTCAGGGGAGTTCGCTCCACGGTGGTCGGCGGCAATGCCCCGGTCATGAGAGCGGAGATTGCGACCCTGCTGGCGAAGGGTGCAATCAAGACGGTCCCTCCAGCCGAGATGAGGTCCGGGTTTTACAGCCCCTACTTCATTGTCCCCAAGAAGACCGGTGGGTTACGACCGATCCTGGACCTGCGCATTTTGAACCGTACTCTTCATCGACTACCGGTCAAAATGCTCACAGCCAAACGCATTTTCGAATGCGTTCGGCCTCAGGATTGGTTTGCAGCGATCGACCTGAAGGACGCGTACTTTCATGTCTCCATTTTGCCTCGACAGAGACCGTTTCTTCGGTTTGCTTTCGAGGGCCAGGCATATCAGTACGCGGTTCTCCCATTCGGCTTAGCTCTGTGTCGCGTCTTCACGAAGATCGTCGAGGCAGCCCTTGTTCCCCTTCGCGAACACGGGGTTCGCATCCTGAATTATCTCGACGACTGGCTGATACTGTCACACTCTCGAGAGCAGGTTTGCGAACACAGAGACCTGGTGCTCCGGCACCTAGCCCGTCTGGGCCTTCGGGTCAACCGGGAAAAGAGCAAACTTTGCCCCGTGCAGAGGATCTCTTTTCTCGGCATGGAGGTAGACTCGGTCGCCATGTCCGCGCAGCTCACGAACGAGCGCACTCACTGCTGACTTGTCTTCGTCAGTTCGAGGGCAAGAGTGCGGTTCCACTGAAACTTTTTCAGAGGCTCCTGGGGCATATGGCATCCGCGGCCGCAGCAACGCCGCTAGGATTGCTTCATATGAGACCGCTTCAGCTGTGGCTTCGCGATCGAGTCCCGAGATGGGCATGGCATCGCGGCTCGCTCCGAGTTCCAGTGATTCCAGCGTGCCACCGAATCTTCTTCCTGTGGTCGAACCTCAGCTTTTTACGGGCCGGTGTCCCTCTTCAGAGAGTTTCCAGGCATCTCGTTGTTTCCAGGGATGCATCTACCACGGGTTGGGGTGCCATGTGCAATGGGCATGCAGCCGCGGGTTCCTGGACAGGACCCCAGCGCCTCATGCACATCAATTGCCTCGAGCTGCTGGCAGTACGCCTGGCCCTGCACCGCTTTCGAGCACTGCTCAGGAGTCAACATGTACTTGTCCGTTCAGACAACACCACTGCAGTAGCGCACATCAACCACCAGTGGGGTCTACGCTCACGCCGGTTGTTGCAGCTCGCCCGCCACCTCTTGCTATGGAGTCAGAAGCACCTGAGGTCCCTTCGTGCAGTGTACATTCCAGGAGACCGGAACCTGGCAGCCGACGAGCTGTCACGGGTCCGCCCTATCTCCGGCGAATGGCGAATCCATCCCCAGACGGTCCAGCTGATTTGGGACCAGTTCGGGGAGGCACAGATAGATCTGTTCGCCTCCCGGGACTCATCCCACTGCGCCCAGTTTTATTCCCTGACCGAGGGTACGCTCGGCACAGATGCACTGGCGCAGAGCTGGCCGCGGGGCCCACGCAAGTATGCGTTTCCCCCAGTGAGCCTTCTTACACGGGTGTTGTGCAAGATCAAGGAGCACGAGGAGCAGGTCTTGCTGGTAGCCCCTTATTGGCCCACCAAGACGTGGTTCTCCGAACTCATGCTCCCCGTGACAGCACCTCCTTGGCCTATTCCTCTGAGACAAGATCTACTCACTCAGAGACGGGGCACTCTGTGGCACCCTGTGGCACCTCCGAGACAGGTTTGAGTTCGCTGCCACCTGTGGTGGCGGCAACCATCACTTCCGCTAGAGCGTCGTCCACGAGACACCTTTACGCGTTGAAGTGGAACCTCTTCGTCAGCTGGTGCTCTTCTCCCGGAGAAGACCCCCGGAGATGTTCGATCAGTGTCGTGCTTTCCTTCCTGCAAGAAGGGTTGGAGCAGGCTGTCGCCCTCCACCCTTAAGGTTTACGTCGCGGCCATTGCCGCGTCTCATGACGAAGGTAAGTCCTTAGGGATGCACGACCTGATCATCAGGTTCCTGAGGGGAGCGAGGAGGCTACATCCGCCTCGTCCTCCCCTTGTACCCTCTTGGGACCTCTCAGTAGTTCTAAGTGCTCTGCAGAGGCCTCCCTTTGAGCCTTTGCAATCGGTAGATTTAAAGTTTCTGTCCATGAAGACAGCACTCCTGGTTGCACTGGCCTCCATCAAGAGGGTGGGGGACCTGCACGCATTCTCCATTGACGAAGCGTGCCTGGAGTTTGGGCCGGCTTACTCTCACGTGATCTTGAGACCCCGGCCTGGATACGTGCCCAAGGTTCCCACCACTGCCTTCCGGGACCAGGTGGTGAACCTGCAAGCGCTGCCCCTGGAGGAGGCAGACCCAGCCTTGGCACTGCTCTGTCCGGTACGTGCTCTCCACACCTACGTTGACAGAACGCGGTGTTTCAGGACCTCAGACCAGCTCTTTGTCTGTCATGGGGGGAGCCAGAAGGGAAGGGCTCTCTCAAAGCAAAGGCTGTCTCACTGGATAGTGGACGCCATTGCTTTGTCTTACCAGCAGCAGGGTCGACCGTGCCCCCTTGGTGTGACAGCCCACTCCACTCGGAGCGTGGCTTCCTCTTGGGCTCTAGCGCATGGCGCCTCGCTAACAGACATTTGCAGAGCTGCAGGCTGGGCGACACCAAACACCTTCGCGAGATTCTGTAATCTGTGAATTGAGCCGGTGTCCTCTCACGTACTTGCTTCCGCCAGTACTGGACCCGCTTAGGTGTCTTCGCTTGCTCGCCATTCCACTCCTCGGACTGGATAAGTGCGTTATTCCTCAGTAGTCTTCCGTTGAAGCCTTGAGTCTTCCAGCACCTACGATGCGGGCACCACTGCTGTTGCTCTGGATGCCGGCTAGGTGCCTCCATGTGCACGGTTCCCGATGGTAACTGTCTCATGTGTATTATCCACTGTAAGCCTCTCTGAGCATGTGTCTTCCCTTGGCAAGCCATCTGCCACCCCTGGAGTTAAATTCCTGTAGTCACCTGCGGTTGGTGCTCCAGTGTTCTCCATATGCGTCCCTATGCGGCCATATGTGTATCTGTAAGTCCTCCTTCGGTAGGCATCTGGTAGCATGTCCCTCCCGGGATATGTTTCCCAGTGTACCTTGGTATTCCTGTGTCAAAGTAGGATCCCTGGTGATAAGCTATGTTCAGGGGTCCAGACTTTCGCAGGGCACTGGAAGACAGCTTGAAGATGGCGTGATGGCACTGACCCCCATTCTCCATCACTTCTGACATAACTCGAAGTGACTACGAAAGGGAACGTCTCGGTTACGGATGTAACCCTCGTTCCCTGAGTAGGGAACGGAGACGTTACGTCTCCCTGCCACTTCTGCTGTATCGCTGGGTAGACGCCGGAGTTCAGTCTTGGCTCCTCAGCGAAGACATACTGCGGTTGCGTTCACTTCCTCCTTTTATACCCACGGCGTGGGGCCGAGATACGCTATGCAAATTCCGCAGCCCCAAGGCATTTCCATGCCATTGGCTCGTTTTTAAATACTCGAAGAGGATTGGCTTTCTATGCGAAACCCCCATTCTCCGTCACTTCTGACGTAACGTCTCCGTTCCCTACTCAGGGAACGAGGGTTACATCCGTAACCGAGTCGTTTTCTCTTACTGCTTGAACTGTGTTTCTTTAGTTCACACTTGTGTACAGGCATGGTTTGTGAATGATTATGGTTATATTGATTATGATGACAAATATAGCTTGTTCATTAACAAACCATATGAGTGTTTAATTCTCTGTCAAACCTGTTACATTACCATCACTGTGAAACTACAATAATAAAATACAGTACAATGACTTTTTTGAACTTATATGCGCAACCAAAAAAAATACAAATACAGAGCTACACTGTCTTGTATAAACAGAGATATCAAACATGCGCACATGAATTGCAACAAAGCCGGCTAGGTGGCCACCTGGAGTGCAAAAATATCGATAAAATATTTTTACGATATCACCCGCGAGCATCCTCATGTAAACAGGGCCAGAGATTAAATCAACTGATGATAAAAAAAGACTTTAAATCTCTGAAGATCTCAATAGAGGAGGATTAAACAACTCCACAAACAGCATTACCAGCTTCACTTATTACTAACCAGACTGACTTTATTTCTGTCAGACCCTCTTATTGAGAACTAACAGAGGTTTAGAAGTTGATGATTTATTGAGTTTTGTTTAAGGTCACCATGATCAGTGTTTGCTTTAGTTGGGCTCGACCCTTGACTTTTGCACATATGTTTTTCTCTGGCTGCTTTAACTGTTTATAAAACACATAATGGCACAAAAGCAAATAAAAAATATGATTAGGTGTTGATGGTTTAAGGATTTGTGATGACAATCATCATTTAATGTTTTCCTTTACTTATCTCATTAAGATTATAACCTATTATAAAATGTGTGATGTTTTACTCATTATACTAAAACTGTGATTTTACATGATGTGAGTCAGCAGTTTTATGGCAATCAGATAAAATTAATCTGATTGCCATAAAAAAGTATTTTTACAACCAGATTTTGCACAAAAACGTTTTCATCTATGGCCATTAT
>NW_024121366.1:2037794-2154251 GCF_016745375.1 Pimephales promelas | reverse complement strand
TTTGTATATAAAAATGCTCGCACGTGCATGTATACATTTTGGGTAACGGCGTAATAAGAGTTGCTAGAGTCACGAGTCCTGGCACGAGTCATGCACCGCATAGACACGGTAAACATCTCAATTTGTCTAAAGTAGCCTTTTGACCAAAATGGTAAATGGTATCACGCTGAAATATTCTAAAATCTTGTGTGTTCATATTCTGCAACCTTGTGTGTTTATTATTACACAAATGCAACAAGCTACTTCTCCATATGCAACTATGTATAAAAATAACGTATTAACAATGAGAGATATTAGGTTGCTATGTAACGTAATTGCGATTTGCAAAATAGTTTCCTCGGAACGTATTTCGTGTGATACAGGGTTGCACATATCATGTCTTGAGTCCTCGGTCACTCAATCGATCAGTATAATAAGTAAATAAAACACGGAAGGGCATTTGACATGTTGTCTTTTATATGAATATTTTTGAGTTAGTTTAGAATTTGCAACATAATTGTGCAAGGCGTAATAGACGTTCCCTCTCGGGAGCAAGAGTGTTGTGTTTGTGCATGTGCATTTTTTTTAAAAAATTGAGGGCGGGTCTTCTATAAAATTCGGAAAGATCCTCCGCTATACCTTTAAATTATGTTAAAAGTGATGCAACTACGCCATCTGGGGGCAGTTTGATTCAGTATGACTGTGGGAATCGCGCTGTACTTACCCAATACCCACACTGTGATATGAAGAGATGGGTAAGTCACGCAATTTGGGAGGTCTGGGACAATCAGTGTTTTCTTATAATTCTAAGTACATATGTCTCGTATTTTGTCACACAATGTACTTATAATGATTTCAGTTAACTATTTTGAGTTTATTTGATGATGTATGTGTCGGTTAAAGCCATGTTTTAGAGATTTGCGACCAAGCAAATTTACATGTGAACTAGCGTGCTAATTGTCACTTGCTTTACATGCTATTTAGATTGTTGTCCCGAGATCTAATTGCTGAACCAAGATTCAACACTGTCATACTGTGTTTCAGGTAATAATCTTATGTTGTGTAAATGATTTTATTGTCATGTTATTTGTTGTATGCAAATCGAGTTTAGTTATCTTGCAGACCAGCGTTGTAGTCTTGAGATTAGTCGAACATGTGTTTATCTTTCAGTGACATTATCTTTCAGTCACAACTTCTCACCACACAAATCTCTCCTTTGGAGCAACAGCGACATTCTAATTAGGAATAAATCCGTATTCTTCCCTAAGTGGTTCGATAGAGGTATTAACCATATACTGTGCTTATTTGATGATTTTGGCTCCATGCTCTCTTATGAACAGTTTATGGTAGCTCACGATTTCCCAGTACCTTTTAAAGCGTTTAAATCTATCACTGATGCCATCCCTAGCGGAATCAGACAATTAATGAAATATCATCTGAGCTATGGAAACAAAGATATCAGAGAGTTTTCTCTTATGTTGGATGGTGTAGAACTGTCTGATAAAAATTGTAACAATAAGCACATTCGCAGACACTTGCAAAAAGTAATTCCATTGTTCCAAGGGGGATGTTTTATTGGAATTCCTTAATAAGTGATGTTAATTGGAAAAAAAAAACATGGTTGATAACGCATAAATACTGTATCTCTAATAAGGCTTAAGAGGTCCACTTTAAACTTTTACACATTTACAAATTATTTTGTTGCCAAGTTTCTAGATATTGACACATGTTGAACCTTTTGTAAACAGGACACTGAATCCATTACTCATTTATTTTTTAATTGTCCAGTTACCAAAACATTTTGGGATGATTTAGGTACTCATTTCCTCCAATCTCATAATATAACTCGCTCTTTCACCCTGAAAGATATTATCTGTTACTATTGTTTCCCACAAGATGGCACCCCGGAGTTTGTCTTAAATTTTATAATCTTATATGCTAAGTTCTTTATACACAAGCAGAAATTTAATAAGTCTTCCTTATGTTTTAAGCATTTTATTTTGGAACTGAATATGTTTCTTAAATCACACAAACTTGTAAAGAACAAGAAGAATAGAAAGCTTTTATCTCAATATTATGACCTATTCCCTAATTCCTCTTAATATCCTTATTTTTTTTTCCCTCTTCATTTACTATGTTTGTATGTTTTTTGTTTTTTCTTCTTTTCTTATCTTTGTTCTTTATTTTGGTATGGTATTGTCTGTACAAATGATTGATTTATGATATATCTCTGTGTTACATACACTCGCTTTCAACCGTATTTGCCCGTTTGCTGTAGTTAAATAGCGGGGCGCTCACTGTTTCTCGTTCGGCTTTAATATTATGCTTTTATGTACTGATTCCATTTATATTTAGACTTTTCCTTCCAAAATGTGTGTTGTTGTGGCAAGAAATCGTAGCTATTTGTTGTCTAACATAGAGTAACAGCCGTGAATGTCACTCACAATATAGTAGGCTATGAATATGTATAGTATAAATGTAATTCGGACGTTCTACATCCATCATGTTTTATACGTCATGTGATCTACCAGCTTTAGTTCAGTTGCGTCGCTTCACTGCCATCCGTTAATGTGTGTAAAGAATATACAACATTGTAAGATTTATGTTCCCTGTATGAAGCTATTGTGGAGTCCCTTGGTATCTCGCGTTGGCCATTATATAAACCCAGGTCAAAAGTGTGCAACGCTAAGCCAGGATGGAAGGATCATGTAGAAGAGCTTCAATGAGAGGCCCGTAATGCTTTTAAAGATGGGCTGGGGCAGGTAAAAGCAGGCAGGGCCCCTTGTTTGAAAATAAGAAATGCTCTCTAATGCTAGATTTAAAAGTGCACTCCGCTATATTAAAAGAAATGAAAACCAAATGAGGTCAGATTCACTGGCACGGAAGCTGCAAAAAAATAATGTTAATGAAAGAAAGACAGAAATACTATTAATAATTGCAAAACATCTCTTCCATCTAATATAGATGTGAGTGCATGATGGTCCTGATGAAATCTCTCAGTTATGACGGAGACATTATTGTGAACTGCTAAACTAAGTAATCTGGTAACAAGAATTGGTAACATCAGTAGCTGATGACTTTAATACTGTAAATAAAACCGCTGTACCAGTTGAACATTTATGTGACCAATAAAGAGTTTTTTTTTTATATAATATTGACTGTTTATAACTAAAGATTCTATGTAAACAATATCTTATATAGGCAAATAAACTAATGATGGGTTAAAAAAGAAGCTGAATTTAATAAAAAAATTATATTTAAAACTTATAAAGGAAATCCATTGCTTGTTTTTTATGCACACATTAACTTATTAAAGTAACTTTTCATTTGACTGCTTTGTTGTTTTCTGACTACTGGTAAATTGGTTAATTTTTTTTTAAAAAAAGAGACAATATTGAAAGTCAAAAATGAATGAATTTAGTCTAAATAATCTGCTCTTTCTACTAATGAAAGTTTGAACTAATTTAAATTTATTCAGACTTGAAACTGAACTGATGATAGTGCTGCCATCTAGTGGAGATCAGTGAGCATGACGTTTCATATCTATCTATCTATACACACAAATAGATATTATTATTAGTCTCTTGGAATCAGTAAGATTGTCTGACTTTACATAGTCTTTTTGTTCCATGCTTTAATCCTGAACAAAATTCCTACTAATATCCTTTAGGATTGTTTTCAAATGATTCTAGATATTCCTTTATTATATATTTCCTTTAGGATAACAAATAACACATTTTATTTGGTAAAATTTTAATGAATGTGTAAAATAAAATGTTTTCCGTACAGTAATCGATCAGTGTTTTACACCATTTTAACCAGGTTTTGACTTTATGCACTTCACTTATTCCAAATGATTTTTTCTAAGAACAAATATTCCATGAAGACTTAATACAAGGTCATGAAATCTGCACTGCTTGTCATCCCAACTACCCTTTAATAATTGTGATAGATCACCAGATTGTGAGCATGACATGCTGATGCCGAATGTGGAAGGAAAATGAAAAGAGGCCGTCATCAAAGTTTCCATAATACTTTTTTATTCAATCGCATATGTATAAAAGCCAACCATTTGCATGGTTTCCAACCATTGAAAATGGTTAAATTCGAGAAGCACTGAGATCCCCATAACTATGGATTTGTGGCATATAGGGCCTTAAAATGAAGATTCCATAAGAAACGTTTATTATGAATGAGAATCATGAGATATTATCTTTAATACTTCTTTAGTTGCAGGGATGCAAACTTTGGAAAAAACGTATTTATGGCACTCAGACAGGAATGTTCTCTGGCATTGAGCTGATTGAGCATTTTCAGATATTCCTCTTTAAAATAAATAAGTATCAGTTACGAAAATAGACCAGGCAAGGCAAGTTTATTTACATTTTATACACAATGGCAATTCAAAGTGCTTTACATAGAAGAAATTAAAATAATCAAAAGAAATCAGAATAATTAAAACAGTTTAGAATAGAAAATATGAAATAATGAAAAATAATGATAAAAATAAAATACAGTAAATTAAAACAATTTCGAATAAAATGAAGTACAGTAACAGTCGGACGAACAGTGGCACAGTGCTCATTCAGTAAATGCACAGCTAAACAGATGTGTTTTGAGTCTGGATTTGAATGTGACTACTGTAGGAGCACACCTGATCTCTTCTGGAAGCTAATAATATAATAATATAATAATAGCTAAAAGCAGACTCTCCATGCTTTGAGTGAACCCTTGGTATTTCTAGCTGATGTGATCCTAATGATCTGAGTGATCTGTTGGGTTTATATTCAGTGAGCATATCTGCAATATATTGAGGTCCTAACCCATTAAATAATTTATATACCAGTAGTAATACTTTAAAATCAACAAATTTTACGACGATTTTACAACTCCATAAGAAAAAAAAACAACAACAATACAAATAACAGAAATATACAAATAAGTAAAAACAAAAAATAAAATAAAAGTAGGGAAAAAACTATAAACGTAAGTAAAAAAAAAAAATGAGAAAAATCAAAAAGTAGCAAAAATAAAGTACGGTAATTAAATAAGCAAAACAATAATGATAAAAAAGTACTAAAAAGTCAAAGAATGAAAATTAAATCAAATTAAGTTAATGTATTAATGTTAATATAACAGTTAAAGTAGGCATTAGGGAGGGAAACGACAGTTATTTGTAAAATGGACATTGTAATAAATCAACAGAGCTAGGGTTCAAAACACAGACAACTGCTTGTTCCGGGACAGCAGAAGATGTCAGTCCTGAGCGTTTGTCCCGGGACAGTGCAGACGACCAATGAGAGCATCACTAACAAGTTAATCTTGCGATTCAACGAGGAACATGTTTTTGCTCCACATATATGAGATCTTTTTGCTCGTGCAAGGCGACCTGCAGGTAAACGCGTGAAGAAACTCAGTGAATGTATGAAGTTACAGCAACCCCTCCCTCAAATCTGCGCCTGCGCTTGAGCCAACGGTTTAATTCAATTCTTGTCAACAAACCAAATATATGTTGCATTCACAAAAAAACAAAAATAGTTGCAATGCAACAAAAACAACACAAAGCAGACACGGGCTTGGCTGCATGTCCTTCATTTTCTGTTTTCTGAGTTCATGTGTGCGTTGAAACAGCGCTCGCGTGTTGTCTGAACAGAAAGCTGATCAATATGTTTTCGCATTTGCACGTACAGCTGTTGGTGCAGTTTCGACGCAGCGTCCCTTCATAACTCAAGAGCAAGCTTTTGCAATCAATCAGACCATCTCGGACACACTTTATCTGACACTCAAGGAAATCTCCCCGACACAAATGACACGTCGTCGCACCCAAAAATTTCCAACCGGCCCATCAGGCACAAATCTAAAAAATCCTCACCTGCAGCCGCCATGCTGGAGAAGGAGTGTGTGTCATATCCCCGGATGGTAGGCCTGTAAGCTTTCCTTTTGCCACAATTTTTCCCCTCATAGGAGTATTCTATGGAATAATCAGTATGCGCTGCGTGGGGAAAAAAATCTATCTTTATTAAGGATTGGGTTGACAAAGGTGTCATTTTTGTGTTGGATTTGTTTAAGAAGGATAGCAGCTTTTATTCCTACAATGAATTTATCAATCTTTTGGGAGCGAATTCCTCACCTGCAGTTTATAACGGGGTTATTAATTCTATTTCTCTTAAACTTAGGTCATACTGTAGCTATCAGAGCATCCATTTGTGAAATGCCCCAGTTATCAATTGGGGGTTTGGAGATTTCCAATGGCAAATGTAACAATTTTTGGATTAGAAGATTTCTTATTAGGAAGATCAGCTGTCATCCCAAAGCCTTTTTCAAATGGAAATTAAATTATCCTTCTCTTTCTACCATTAAAACATGGACTGGCATTAATAGGTTTCTGTTACCTAACAAAGTGGAAAGAGCTTCACTTTAAAATTCTACAAAAATCCCCGTAACTCTCTTCTTTCTAAATTTAAGTTGGACGTCTCTTCACACTGCACATTCTGTAATTCTAACCTTGAAACAATACCACATTTGTTTTTTGAATGGGATTATGTAAAAGAGTTTTGAGCCTGGCTTATTACAAACTCTTTACTTTTGAGGTTGTTAATGTGTTGTTTTTGATTTGGGACTCGGGGTCAAAGGAGATGGATGACAGATTAAAACTGCTTACTTTATGCGGTGAATTTCATCTTCATAAATGTAAAGTAACTGAATCTATAAGCCCAACTTTAAACTTTTTTGTGTTGATTTAAAATTGTTTTATGACTCTCTTTGTTTATGATTTCATTGTAAATATTACCTCCTGTATTTATGTGCATGTTTTGTGATTTGTTATTGTTTATTGGACTGTCCCTTATTTACTGCCTTGCTTACTTTGTCTTTGAGTATAGGCTACTGTTTTTTTTGTGCTTTTTCTTGTTTTTAATTTGTATTTCTTGTTTTTATAATTATATATATATATATATCCCCGGATGGGTGCGTGACACGGTGCGTGACGTCAGCGCGCACCCAGCGCCAGTTTCAGTCATGTGATTATGAAAAAAAAAAAGTCATGTGATTATGATGACGCGCAAAATTGTGGCGTCTGTTGCTTTGTCTCTATGGCAGCGGAGAATGCGATTGACGTCACGTGCAGCAAGTATGCAGCCACGGAAATCGTCTTTTCGTCAGTAAATTCCTCGTTATGACGTCACAAGCAGAACTTCTATAAAAGCAGCTGTTGAAAGTCTACCATTCACTTCAATGTGGAGCGCGCGATTTCGGACGACACGCGAGGCAGGGACCGTTGGCGACCGGTGAGGCGCGTCTGGTGATGCGACAAAGTTGAGATCTGTTTAACTTTCTGCAAGTGAAGAGGGACTTTCGGGAGCGGCAACCAGGATTGAAGTCAGTAGAGTGCAGTGCTGCTGAGTTTGACCGAGGCAATTTAAACGAGAAGCTCATTTTAGCAGTCAGAAACTGTCCTATAATTTATGATATATCTCTGTGTAAGTTACATACACTCGCTTTCAACCGTATTTGCCCGTTTGCTGTAGTTAAATAGCGGGGCGCTCACTGTTTCTCGTTCGGCTTTAATATTATGCTTTTATGTACTGATTCCATTTATATTTAGACTTTTCCTTCCAAAATGTTTGTTGTTGTGGCAAGAAATCGTAGCTATTTGTTGTCTAACATAGAGTAACAGCCGTGAATGTCACTCACAATATAGTAGGCTATGAATATGTATAGTATAAATGTAATTCGGATGTTCTACATCCATCATGTTTTATACGTCATGTGATCTACCAGCTTTAGTTCAGTTGCTTCGCTTCACTGCCATCCGTTAATCCTCTCCTGTGGCCTCATGGATGTAAAGTGTCCATGGAATGTGCGTGAAGCTGGAAGAAGTTGGTCATCCGGGGACTGTTTTTCGATGTTCGTAACAGACTACTCTGTTGGTGTACTGTTTTTCGCATACTATATAAAGGAAGAAAACCCACACAGTGTCTTGTAATGTGTCAGATTGCCGCACTATGAACACAACCACTCTCCACAGTGCCTAATGAAGCACCCATCTTGAGAAACTGCTTCATATCTGCAGTGAAGACCAATAGGAGATCACCAGATAACCGGGAAGAGTTTTGCTCAGAGGGTGATAGAGGGTCTCTGTGTTGTGCTTTCTCGCGGGATAGCTGTTTTGGACGGTGCTGGGTGGTGGTGGGTGTCGTCACTCCACACCATATCTATGGGAATGACCCACGGCGTCAGGTGGTGTGGCGCCCTCACTCCCTCAGCGCCTTCGACCAGGTGAAGCACTCTTACTACAGCGAGACGCTGCTTTATATCTCTCATGGTGAATGTAGAGTGTCCAGTAATACACACACAACTCGTGTAAATGCAAACACTTCTGTCTTTATTGATGCGTTACCACTTCCTTTTAACAGGGGTCGCCAACATGACGTTAACATCAATACAGATATATTTAAAGTGATAGTGCCACAACCCTACATCCCCTTTCTTCCAGATAGCACGTTAAACAATTTAACACAACCCACTGAACTTACATCATGTACTGAATTCATCTTATAATCAGTCCATTTAGACAATTTTGGTGACACAAAACATAAAAACATGATGAGGTATGAGCAACACAGTTGTTTTAGTTTTTTAGCCATTTCCCGACATAGTCCTGATAACGCTTATTGGGTTGGCTAACTCTGCCTGCTCGAGTCACCACCAACTGTCTCTCAGATGAAGCAGCAGTATTGGCCACTGATGTAATATTAGGAGGTGTAGGTGGATTGCTTTTAATCACTGATGTGATATTAGGAGATGTAGGTGGTAGGTTGGCATTTTGAACAGTTTCTCTACAAGGTGCAAGTGGTGGGTTGTCATTTTGAGCAGTTTCTCTATCCGATACTGGTGATGAGGTGGACCTCATTGGCACATCCTCCTCAGGGCTTACCATTGGATTTTCATCAACCAGTAGAAGATGTCGCCTGTTCCTAATATATCTCTTTCCTTGTGACGCTAATACATAGCTATTAGGCTGCTGAGCTGGGCCTTCCACTCTTGCCACTTGATCAAACCCACGTTCCGTGTGTACTCTGACTGTTTGCCCTGGTCTTAGTGCAGAGAGACGATGTGCACTGCGATCATAATACACTTTCCCCCTTGTTCTATGTTTGGAGATGGTAGCAGCCACGTTAACTTGGATAGCAGGCCTAAGCATGTCTGTGGTTACTGGCAGAAAGGTCCTGGTTTGCCTGGACATGAGACGCTGAGCAGAAGAAGGGAGCCCATCACGAGGAATGTTGCGAATGTGTAGAATGGCTGCTTGGATATCTGTACCATCACGGTGGCACTTCTCCAGCAGGTGCTTAGCGGATCTCACTGCACGCTCAGCAAGCCCATTAGATTGTGGATAATAAGGACTGCTGCGGATGTGTTTAAAATCCCATGCTTGTGAAAAGTCTGTAAAGTCCCTTCCAGTGAATTGGGTCCCATTATCAGTCATAAGTGTGTGTGGCACACCATGTGTTGCAAAGTGTCGCTTCAACTTCGCAATGACCGTGTTGCTGGTCATGTTGGGGAGGTAATCCAGTTCAAACCACCCTGAGTATGAGTCCACCAGAACTAGATGCATTTTGCCATGCCACTCAAATAAATCAGCTGCAGTAAATGACCATGGTACTTCAGGAACATTATGGAGTTGCATTGGTTCCTTTGTGTGATGTGCTGTCAAAGCGTTGCATGCAGCACAGCGAGACACCTCTCTTTCGATATCCGTGTACATTGAGGTCCAGTACATAGTCTCTCTAGCTCTGCGTTTGGTAGCTTCAATCCCAGGATGACCCTGGTGTAGTTGACCCACGTAAAACGTTTGCAATGCTGCAGGAATTATTAACCTTTGCCCACGCAGAAGTAGTCCGTCTTCTACTGTCAACTCTTCCTTCATGGAGAAAAACGGACGCAACTGTTGCGGTAGCTCCTTGGAGGTGCTGGGCCAGCCATGCATGATGACTTCAACTAGCTGTTGACAGATAACATCACTCTTTACTGCATTTCGTAATTCATCCGTACGACGTGAGGAGAGCACCTGGACCGCCATCACTTCTAGTAAATCATCAGTAAGTGGGGGCTCAGACTCAGGTAAGTGTGCACGTGAAAATGCATCTGCAACAAACAGTTCCTTGCCACGCTTATACATAACATCCAAGTCATAACGTTGCAATTTAAGCATCATACCCTGCAGACGTGATGATGCGGTGTGCAGTGGTTTCCTCAGGATAGTTATTAGTGGCTGATGATCCGTTTCAGCAATGACAGGACGGCCATATATGAAATCATGAAACTTTTTAGCTGCAAACACCAGTGCTAACATCTCTTTTTCAATCTGAGCATACCTGGATTCAGTCGGTGTAAGGGCACGTGATGCGAATGCCACCGGCCTCCCGTCTTGGAGACACACCGCTCCCAGACCATGTTGGGAAGCATCTGCTGATATAACCACTGGCTTTGATGCATCAAAAAACTGAAGCACAGGGGGCTTAGTCAGTGTCTGCTTCAGCTTGCTGAAAGCTGCATCATGGCTCTCATGCCAGTGCCACTCCACGTCGTGGTGTATCAGTTGTCTCAGGGGACCAGTCATGTCACTGTACCGGGGAATAAATTTGGATAGATAGTTCGTCATGCCCAGAAACTGCTGTAGGGCCTGTTTGTCCTGTGGCCTCTCCATCTCACAGACGGCTTTGATCTTTTCCTGATCTGGCTTAACACCATCAGCAGTTAACAGGTGCCCCACATAATGTACACAGTTGACTCTAAATTTGCACTTGTCAGGATTAAGCTTCAGATTGATGGCGCGAATCCTGTTCAAAACCTGTGTTAGGCGTTCATCATGTTCTGATAATGTACGCCCCCAAATGAGGATATCATCAACCACAATCTCACAAGGTTGTCCTGCAAATAGCTGTTCCATGACGTTTTGGAAGACCTCACTGCCTGTACATATGCCATACGGCATTCTCAGGAACCTATATCGGCCATAAGGTGACATGAATGTTGTGAGCTTAGAGGATACACGGTCCAGGGGTATTTGCCAAAACCCACACTTGGCATCTAATATACTAAATATTTTGGCACCAGGCATGTCTGCAATAATTTGGTCAATTGATTTAATCGGATGGCGGGGTCTGAGGAGGGCCCGATTTAGATGCACTGGGTCAATGCACAGTCTCACTGTTCCATCTTTTTTTTTCGCTGCAACCATGGCAGACACCCATTCTGTTGCGTCATTTTCTGGCGTAATCACACCCAGGGCAGTCATTCGGTCCAGCTCCGCCTTAACCTTATCCTTCATGGCGATGGGGATCCTGCGGGCAGCACATATTGTAGGGGCAACAGTGTCATCTATTCTCATATGATATATCACTGGTAATTTGCCTACGACGTTAGTGTCAAACAGGTCTTTAAACTCCAGTATTTCTGGAGCTTCTGGTTGCAGCATATGGACATCAGGTCCGAGACGTATAAGACCAATAGCCATACTGTCCTGTAGTCCTAGTATGGGTTTTACATCCCTATTGACCACATGAAACTTGAACTGCCCCTGTGTACAATGCAGTGTTACAGTGCCATCAGTTTTAATTGACTCACCTCCATAAGCCACTAAATTGACCTTTTCATCTGGGTCCACATATACTGTGTGGTCAACCGCATGCAGCATTTTCCTGGGCAGCACATTACATTTAGCACCAGTGTCCACTTTTACCTTCAGCTGTCCCGTTCCGTTCTTCATTTCGAGCGTGGCGAAGATTTCCCCCTTCTGTGCGGGTGTCAGTATTGTATCACAGTAGAAAGTATCATCCATATGATTGTCTGGTTCAATTGTCACTTCATTCACTCTACCCATTTCTCTTCTTCTGAATGAATTGGGGGCTTTGGGGCGAACTATGGCCTGCGCAGGAGCCGATCGACAACACCTAGCAAAGTGATTAAGTTTTCCACAATTATTGCATATCTTATTAAGAGCAAAACACTTGCTGCGGTCAGGTGAGTGTTGGCCATTACAATTGCTACAGCGAGCCTTCTGAATCGAGCAGACTTCAGCTTCCTTATGAAGTTCCTTAGAGCTTTTCTCTGACTGTTCATGGAGCATGCTGATGCTAACTGCCAGTGCAAGGGTGAGATTTTTTTCACGTAATAACTGTTTGCGTAGGATGTCACTCTGTATCCCGCAAACGATGCGATCCCTGATCAACTCCTCACACAGCACGCCAAAATCGCATTTTTTCGCCAGTATTTTTAAAGTTGAGATATACGTCTGAATAGACTCACCGACTCCTTGATTAGTGGTGTTAAACACATGTCTGTCCATGATAACGTTTTTCGCTGGCAAACATAGTTCAGCAAACTTTACCAATAGAGTCGCTGGATCTTCGTGGTTTTCCCCCTCTCCATAAACAAAGGAATCCGACTTTTCCACAGCCTCCGGGCCGGCTAGGTTCAGTAGCGTGTAGGCTTGAACTTTCTTTGACTTATCCGACAGTCCTGCCTTGCAATAGATTGTCCACTCTTTCTCAAATTTCCGCCAGTTATCAGCAACATTGACGTCAAACACTAATGGATCTATACGGCGGAGTCCTTGAGCCATTATCGCCGCTTCTGACACCATGTAGAGTGTCCAGTAATACACACACAACTCGTGTAAATGCAAACACTTCTGTCTTTATTGATGCGTTACCACTTCCTTTTAACAGGGGTCGCCAACATGACGTTAACATCAATACAGATATATTTAAAGTGATAGTGCCACAACCCTACAGTGAAGATCAATAGTGAAGGCTTCGCTAGGTGGGTGTCGGATGGGGTCCACTTCAGCTTCTCGTGGTTGCCCGACGCGAGTCCGGGAGGGAGGCAGGACAAGCCCTTCCCTGGCTGGGGTGAGTTGGAGTGGGACAGAGATCTCAGGGGACCTAATGGCTGGAGCTGAAATTAGTTAGGTTTACGGTTTTAGTGTGGCTGGATATTGAAGATCCACCCAAAACGTTCAGAGAGTGGGAGCTCCATGCATTGTGGTCCTGTAGGTACTGTAACAAGAGTGGAAAGGTGCTGCGGAGCAGTTGACCTGTGTGGATCGACCAGAAGTCTGCACAGTTCTTCTTCTGCCGTACATCTAAAACCTTGTTTCACTTCTTCCTCCGGTTATAATTTATTGATAAATCATTAATGACAATAATTAATAAACAGAGATTAGTCACGGCGGCGGCGGCGTGTGCAGCTGATGGGGGCTCGGCTTGTCCCCGTACAAAACCTGCAATCTATAAAAACAGATAATGGGAAGGTGATAGTGGAGGATGAATTGTTAAACTTCATCGTGGTTAATCCGATGCTTTGCTGGGTAACGTTAAGGTCCCAAAAGATGGATTGTTGTGTCGGGATATGAACTGTAAGAATGTACAACATTGTAAGATTTATGTTCCCTGTATGAAGCTATTGTGGAGTCCCTTGGTATCTCGCGTTGGCCATTATATAAACCCAGGTCAAAAGTGTGCAACGCTAAGCCAGGAATGGAAGGATCATGTAGAAGAGCTTCACAATATTATTATTATTATTATTATTATTGTTATTATTATGGCCCTTTATGTTGATTTTATATATATGTTCATGTTGAAATAATAAATTATATTTGATGACATTGTCTATTTTGAGTTTTTTTTCATGTCTTCAGTAAACTTTTGAGCTGCCCCAAAATAAAATTGTTTAAATGAGTATAAAGAAATACATAACTATTGCTTTAAAATTAAACATGATAATAAATATGACATTTTTACAGTATATAAATTAATAGATCAAATATACAATTCATTAGATGCCAATGTGAATAAAAATGTCTGTAAGGAATCACGCAGGTAAAACCAGACTGTTTATAACATTTCTCTGAAATGAGCATTGATATGATATTTATCTGAGGAAATCCCTAAAATCATATTTTTGAGTGACGTGTAAAAGTCCTTAAGTCTTGTATTTTTTCATTTTCCAAAGAAGAACGAAAAATAAATACGGTTGTGGGACAACATAGATCCTTATACATTTAACCCATTGGCACTATTCTGTTCAAGTTGAGTTTGTGGCAAAAAATGGACATTCCTTGTATTATTTTATTCTATGCTTCGGTACTTTTATCACAATAACGTGCATTTGGGAATATGGATGAAACTTGTGGTGTTGAACTTATTTAGCAACTTAACCCTCTGATGGTCTTCAAAAAAAGTAACAATTCGGTCTTCGGGGTCTACTGGACCCCAGACAATATTATTTAATTTTGTAACAGAATACTATATATATATATATATATATATATATATTATATATATATATATTTTTTTCAAATTATGCACTCCTGGCATAATTGTGCAAGTGTCTATTTCACTAAGTGGCCAATCATTTTCTTATACATACATTTCTAAATGTATGGGAATTTCATAAAGTTTGTCACAGAAAAAAATGTCCTTTGGTGTTACGCAATAACCTGATATTATGTTGGGCAATGTCATGGACAACTACATTTAGTAGAAAGACCCCATTCAAGGTCATGTGACTGAAGACCCCTATGAAGCCCATGAGCAGTGCACATAGTTATTATTTCTCTCAGAATTGGTCAAATATTTAACTATGATTTCAGACCACTGAAGTTGTTAAGTTTTTTTTGTCCTTTGGTGTGACGCCCCTAAATATATTTTTTTTAATTTAAATTTGTATTTTTAACAGCAGGACTATGTAATATTATGCAAATGTATCATGCCGATTGCTATTGACAGTTCAGCTAGCATTACCATAGTTATTAACATGCCACAAAAAGCTCAAATGTCCTTTGGTGTGACAGGAAATGTCCTTCGGTGTGACACTTTGGCCTGTCACACCATAGGACACAGATGTCACACAATAGGACAAGACCTCCTTAAGAAGGAGTGGCAGAGCTCTGTCACTAAATCAAGAGAAACCCAGACCAGGGTGACAGAACTGTGACATATTGTTACTGTTTAACTGATGAACAATGACGATGTCATTTTACTGTAGCCTATTTCTCAAAGATATTATGTTTTGATGGATCTATAATTATCAAAGTTACTTTAGGTGTGATATGTTTTGCACAGTTTATATTGCAGAAAATTAAAAACAAATGTCCTCCTTTATAATTGTTACTGTAAACACTATATAGTCTGACTCTTTTTATGCAATGACTATCTTTGTCCTTTGGTGTGACGTTTTGTCCTATGGTGTGACAAACATAAAACAACAGAAAAATATACTTATTTCAAAATATGTTTTTTTAAAAAGAGTCAAGTTTGGCATTAGGGGAGTTTCAATAATATCTCCTCCTAGATGGGTACAATTTCAATAAGTTTAGTAAGGTTGGCGAAAAAGTTTTATTGACATTCGTAGGGAAAAGTTTATGAAGTTAATCTATTCATGGTAAAAATTATTCAAATTTTTACTTTCAGATAATATAAATATCACTTTCATAAAAAAAAATGTTTTAATAATGTGAACAATTCTTTCAATTATTTTTCAATGTTATTTAATATAATTTTTCAGTACTTTTTAAATGTCACACCATAGGACATATTTACAGTATCGTTGAATGAAAACGTGAAAATAATATGTGAAGTCATTGACAAAATGAGTTACCACTACTATTTTCTGAAACTGCAGTTTTCATACTCCATAAATATATGTTTTTTTTCTTAAAAAGTTATGTTTTCCTATAAAAAGTACTTTTTCTTGCCCATTTGTCAACTATATATATATATATATATATGGGGGGTTAGGGTTAGTTATTATGTGTGATTGAAACGTGTAGGCCAAGTACATCGTATAAATGTATTTGTGTGTGTTTTCTGATGGATGAGTGTGTGTGTTTTCTGATGGATGTTATGGATCGTATTTAGGAACAAATAATTCACTCATTAACTCATCATCATCATCTTTATTCAGGACATACATATAAAATTGTCTACTGCACTATACAAAATAAAGTACATTCAAAATATATCTCAATACATGTCTCTGGTCATTCTCAATAGCAAAAATGCTACTAAGCTACTGGAGCCTATAACAATACTGCCGATACTATCGGATTGGAGCATCCCTAGATGGTTAAGTTGTTTTGATTAAAGATGAATTGAGGATGCATAATTGTTAATAAACTACAACATTCAATATAAAATAATTGACTTGTCAATATTGATTTCACTGTGACTTTAAATGGCTACTTATCTTAGGGACTCCTTACAAACCTATTACAACAGTCAGAATGTAAAATGTAATTTTGGTCAATGTTAGAAATAATTAAGTACTGTTCCAGGTATTTAAGGTAACTAAATAACCTTTAGAGTTATGTCTTATCGATGTTTTGTCGTAACTGAATCAATGCACATGCCATGGACGCCGCGTTGTTCGCGTGGAGTCGGTGGAGTTTTCACACGGTCCCTTATTTACTGCAGGAAAGTGAATGCGCTTCGGACTCGGATCAGCGCACATACTGTTTTATCAACTCGCGTAGACTGTGTAAACTATATTTGTAGTTTAGAACCGTCAACGTAAGACAGACTGTCGCCCTCAGCACGTCCAGGAGAAAGTGAATATCGAACTAAATATTTCTTAAGGCCTTAACCATATTTAAACATAAATGTGTGCCTGTATGAGTTTACATTAGACTAGACCGCAGAGATGGACCTTGCCTTAATGCCTTTTCATTTCATAGTGCAGTGGCAACTGTGTGTGTGTGTGTTTTCTTGCACGCGCACAAACATTGACATTAGTGTCCAGAAACCAATTTCAATGGGCTATATGCACGCATAAGTTCCGCATTTGACGTAACTGCTCGTCCATTTCCGGTTGTGTAGATTTAAAGTGGAGGAAAACCGGAGAAAACGGGATTATGGCAGAGTCTTCAATATTTACTGTCCTCCCGTCTTTGAAACGAAACGTACATGTAATTTTATATATAGTTATGTTTATTTAATATAATTTTAAAAAGAAGCATAAACACAACGAGGGGTGTCTGTTTTATCTGTTTTTGTGACTAACGTTTCATTAGTATAACCATGGAGTATAAAATTCAATATTCGGTATTGCATTGGACTCTATGATCGGCGGAAGTTATCGAGCATCCTTAATCCTTCACCGGAAATAACGCCGTGCATAGAGCCCATAGTAGGCTACTTTGAGTTTAATTTAACGACATAGATGTAACGTAATAGATCTTAGTGTAATGGTTTCAAATACTAATGGCTAGGCGTTTCATTCACTTATAGAGCTTAGATTATTGGCTACTCTTAAAGGGATAGTTCACTTTGAAATTAATTTTTAATACGTTTTAGTTTACCTCAAGGGCATCCAAAATGTAGGTGTCTGTTTCCACATTATTTTCAATTTTGGTGTCTTTCGGTCAAAGCGTTGTTTAGGGATGTGTTGAAAAAATCGATTCACCAATTCAGAATCAATCTTCATATTAATTTCTAAAGATCTGTAACTCAGAGAATCGATTTATTAATAGGCCTATATTTTCCCTGTGAACTTTAACATGCTGCGACTGATCCCAATGTGCGCATTGAAAGCTTTCACTCAGCGCGCACATTGTTACGACAATGGACTTTGATTCATTAAACTGTTCATTCAACGAACACGTTCAAAAAAGCAGATTCATTAAAATTGATGTAATAAAACAACTTCAAGGTGTTAATTATTTTTAACTTTGAGTTCCACTTGTCAAGGCTCAGCTGAGCAGCAATGCGTCGCATGGGCAACGCTGAAGCTGATGCTTCATTAATATATGGCATTGATTCAATGCGTGACTCACTGATTTTTCCCCGCGGCTTCCTCGCGCTGTGGGATGCTGACCAGCGCTGCTGCTTATGCGCATTTATGGTAAATACCCATAACGTGAACGTTAAAAGGATGATTCGACAACTATTTCGTACGGAGCCCCTCTAGTCCCACTTTGGTAAAAAAAAATAATTATAACTATCTTGTGGCCTCAAGATAGTAACTCGTGGCCACAAGATAGTAACTCGTGGCCTCAAGATAGTAACTCGTGGCCTCAAGATAGTAACTCGTGGCCACAATATAGTAACTCGTGGCCTCAAGATAGTAACTCGTGGCCTCAAGATAGTAACTCGTCTAGTTACTATCTTGAGGCCACGAGTTAGTATCTTGAGGCCACGAGTTACTATCTTGTGGCCACGAGTTAGTATCTTGAGGCCACGAGTTACTATCTTGTGGCCACGAGTTACTATCTTGTGGCCACGAGTTACTATCTTGAGGCCACGAGTTAGTATCTTGAGGCCACGAGTTACTATCTTGTGGCCACGAGTTACTATCTTGTGGCCACGAGTTACTATCTTGTGGCCACGAGTTACTATCTTGAGGCCACGAGTTAGTATCTTGAGGCCACGAGTTAGTATCTTGTGGCCACGAGTTAGTATCTTGAGGCCACGAGTTACTATCTTGTGGCCACGAGTTAGTATCTTGAGGCCACGAGTTAGTATCTTGTGGCCACGAGTTACTATCTTGTGGCCACGAGTTACTATCTTGTGGCCACGAGTTACTATCTTGAGGCCACGAGTTAGTATCTTGAGGCCACGAGTTAGTATCTTGTGGCCACGAGTTAGTATCTTGAGGCCACGAGTTACTATCTTGTGGCCACGAGTTAGTATCTTGAGGCCACGAGTTAGTATCTTGTGGCCACGAGTTACTATCTTGTGGCCACGAGTTACTATCTTGTGGCCACGAGTTACTATCTTGAGGCCACGAGTTAGTATCTTGAGGCCACGAGTTAGTATCTTGAGGCCACGAGTTAGTATCTTGAGGCCACGAGTTACTATCTTGAGGCCACGAGTTAGTATCTTGAGGCCACGAGTTAGTATCTTGTGGCCACGAGTTAGTATCTTGAGGCCACGAGTTACTATCTTGTGGCCACGAGTTACTATCTTGAGGCCACGAGTTACAATCTTGAGGCCACGAGTTAGTATCTTGAGGCCACGAGCTACTATCTTGAGGCCACAAGATAGTTATAATTAATTTTTTTTACCAAAGTGGGACTAGAGGGGCTCCGTAATTTCGCGTTCCTTTGACACGGCAACCTTTCCACGACAGACGCAGGTAATCGCACGCGCTCTGCCGATCTCTTTCATTCACTGTCTGTGCGAAGCCTCTGTAGGCCACACATCACCACCACGATAAACAGTCTCGTTATCATTATGAACTTGTCTAACATTCAATATGCATGAAGTTCAAAACAAGAAGGGTATAGCCTCATAAAGAACGTGAATATCACCGTTCCTGCGGTTACTTGCAATCCTCCTGCTGATATACCTCTGCGTCCTCTGTTGTCTACACCAGTGCATGTTTGTGAAAGCAGTTGTATCAACACGGAAGGGGGATTGTTCTTTACAACAATCAATACTACATTAATTTGCAGTTGAATGTGTATAATAATAGTATCAATATGTTGCATAACTACAGTCCTGTAATTCAGGTAACAGCTGGAAAAAAATGCTTTTTTCAAAAATAATTATCTAAATCTTGAAGATCGGATCAAATCGAATAATGATAATCGATTCAAGATCTTGAGAATCGGAATCAAATTGATTCTTGAAATTTTAATTGAAACCCAGCTCTACCGTTGTTGTCTATCAGTCATATAATGCAGGTTTAGGGGGTCCACCCTGGGTTCACCTCAAAGAGCATGCACAGAGAAGTCCAAATTAAACATGATTTAATGACTCGTAAATGTAAGTACGCGTTGATGGCCTAAGACACGAAACGAGCGGTTTGTGTGAGAAAACGAACAGTTTCTCTTTCACTGTAAAGATCTAAACATATTTAGATATACTGGAAATCGCAAAGGAAAACAATTTCGATATATCTAAATATGTTTAGTGAAAGGTAAAACTTCCGAAATCTCTGTGTAAACAATGAGTGACGTACACACACAAGCAATCACTTCCGGTGATTGCGCAGATTAAAGCGCCCGTGCCTTCAGATCAGTTGGACGTGGCTGTGGTTACAAGAGGTGAAACGCTAGTTCGTTTTCTCACACAAACCGCTCGTTTCGTGTCTTAGGCCATCAACGTGTAATTACATTTACGAGTCATTAAATCATGTTTAATTTTGACTTCTCTGTGCATGCTCTTTGAGGTGAACCGAGGGTGGCCCCCCTAAACCTGCATTATATGACTGACAGACAACAACCGAAAAATATCAAAATTGACAATACTGTGGAAACAAAGACACCTACATCTTGGGGTAAGCTAAAACATATCAAAAATTAATTTCAAAGTGAACTATCCCTTTAAAACAGTACATTTTCATTATCAGCAAATTATTAATATTTTTGTTGTTTTGTTTATTTTTGTTTGTAGTTTTTTTTTTTTTTGTTGCTGTTTTCATTCAATTATTTTAATTGTGTTCAATGTCTTGGTCATAAATGTTTGTGTGTAAAATAATTTTTTTGTTTTATTGTGTGTCTAGAAATGCTGTCTAGCAAATTGGGCAAACAGCTGGGCCACCCCACATATTCTTTATCTGGATGGTTGGTGAGCAAGTTCTTAAAATGGAACAATCAGATTTTGGAGGAAAATGCAGTGAAATTATGCAACATACAACCCAACGACACAGTGCTGGAGCTGGGTCACGGGCCGGGCCTCGGCCTTCAGGAGGCCTCGCAGCTCCTCATTGGCCCAAGAGGGAAACTTCTGGGTGTGGACTACTCACAATACATGCATCAGATGGCCAGCAAGCGCATGGAGGAGCAGATCTCCAGAGGAAAGGCTGTGTTGTATCACTGTGATTTGGTGGCCATGCCCATTGAGGAAAACACTGTTGACAAGGTGTTTCACTGCAACTGTTATTACTTCTGGCCGGATCTGAAAGCGGGAGCGAAAGTGATCCACAGAGTGATGAAACCAGGTGAGATGAGTGATTTAACCAAACTGAACCAAAAGCGTTATGTGTTCATTATAGGCAAACTTTAAGTAGGCGTATATAGATGATTTAAGAATAGAATGCTCTCATTAATCTTAATGGACATTTAAAATGGCTTATTTGGCCATCTTCAAAATAAAGGCTAAAAAGGGTTATTTTCTGTAATGCCAGGAGTGTAAAACTCCGTTCTTTGGCCACTGCCCTGCAGAGTTTAGCTCCAAAATAAATACACCTGCACCAGCTAATCAAGAGCTGAGTTCGCTTTGATCCGCAAGCGGATCGTTGATTCGAAAGCATGGAGCCATCTTCACTAATCGCTCGTGGTACTTCAATGTCAGGATTAGAAACGTAAAGAAACTTGAAGTGCAAGTAAACCTCACTCCTCTGATCTCAATCTCTTTAGCCTCCTTGTTAGAGCGCCTGACTCTCATGCCGGAGACCCGGATTCGAGGCCCGATTCGGGTCGAGTAGGACCCGGGTGGAGGGGTTACATTGGTGCCGTGACCCGGATGAGAGTGAGGTTTAGGGGGGTGAGTGTAACGGAGGCCAGCTAGTAGTTGCTGTGCAAGTAAACCTCACTCCTCTGATCTCAATAGGCACTCTAGCGACAGATGCTAGAGAGGCTGCAGTCTTTAGCCTCCTGACTCTCATGCCGGAGACCCAGGTTCGAGGCCCGCTCGAAGTGGTTCGAGTAGGACCCGGGTGGAGGGGTTACACATATGTCAACATCCGCCATTTTAGGGTACCCTTAAACGTTGGTTAGATGACGTTATCTAATCCTAACCCTACCCCAGACCTAAACCTACCCCGTCACCTAACTGACGTTAAAGTTAAAGAGTCAGTTGGATGACGCCCCAGAATCGTCATCTAACCGACGTTTAAGGGTAACCTAAAATGGCGGATGTTGACGTATGGTCAAAAGCGTCAGTTGTATGACCTAACTGTGTTAGGTCATTCGTACGAATTCATACGAATTGGGCAACTCGTAAAATATGTACGATTCAGCAAAAATCGTACGAGTGAGGTCGTATGAATTCGAATGAATTAGCCACCTCGTAAAATGTGTACGAATTGTTGTGACATCTGGTTCTCTGCATGTCAGTGGGGCTACAGGAGCGGCGTTTGACACATGCCATAGAAGAACCATTTTCGGTTCCCCAAAGAACCTTTCAGGGAACATTTCTTATAAGAACTAAAGGCCATTTTAATCATCCAAAACCCTTTTTCTGCTATAAGGAACCTTTTGTGGCTCCAAGTATGCTAATGGTTCTTCATTGAACCATCAGTGCCAATAAAATTTTATTTTATTTTTTTACATTTTTTATATATGTAACATAAAATGTTTAACATTCAGAAAAAATATTTTCTGTTCCTCAGGTGGAACTATGGTCACAACTCTCAGACTAAAGAGTGTTGAAAAAGTTGCCTCAAAGAACATGTTAAGTGGGGAGAGCTGGCGCCCTGAGGTCTACATGGAAGTGCTGGAGTCCTCTGGGTTCACAGATGTGCGAATGGAGACCAAAAGGGAGAAACTCGTCACATTTCAAGCTATTTTTGCCACTGCTGTGAAGTAAAATCACAAATGTTCAAATTAGATTCTGCCTTGTCAAACTTTCTCAGGATCAAATATACTCCAATTCATTGTTGAAATTAAACGGTGGCTGTAATCTGACAGATTTATTCGATCATTCAGTAAATAATAAATAATGAAGACAACTGGTCAATTAAAATATATTGAATATGAAATGTAATTCATAGATTTAGCAAAATGATTTTCTAGAAGATTAACCTATGGACATTAAATGGCTTTCCTGGGGTAATGACGTGTTTCCACGGTTGAAACACTGATTTAGCGATTAAATGAGACATGATACGATTCACTTCTGTTGCTGTTTCTTTCAACAGTCCTTCTTATGTTCATTCAGGATGATTTGTGATATAGTAGGCCTAAAGATGATATTGTCGTGGAAATTCTTCATACGAATACACCTTACTTAATCTGACTTCTTCACCATGGACAATTTAAACAACTTCCAGTTGTTAAAACTAATAACCATGGTATCCAATCCAATACAATACTTCCATAAAGTAAGGTGATGGTGTCAAGAAGCTACTATCACTACCTCAATCACACATAGATGTTCAATTTTTGTCTTTTGAATGTAGAATCTTTAGTACTTCTATAGGCATATGCTTCCAGAACGTGGAGTAGGGATACAGAACTTCCGGTCAACAGTATTTCTCAATAAGGATTTAGATTATCAGCTCTAATGACTAAACCATCCGAGGTAGACTGACCACGAGCTATGAGGTTGTGAAACTAAGGTTTTTGCACCTGTAGAAGCCGTAATCTTTTGAAAAACAAAAACAAAAAACTACACTACCCACAATCATAAGCGTAGTAGCAACATCTGCTGATTGGTCCAACCAGAGCCCGTCTAACGGAGAGCCTTGGCACTTCCTATTAGCCCCGTTGTGTATTATCTTGGTTGCAGTTCCATTAGAATTCCACTGGAGGTGATCGCGGGCGAGAGCAGAATGAATGGGAGTCTATGGGGCTAAGCGGCTAAATGTGTCGCTTTCACTTGCTTGTCGTTAAATCAAAATAGATTTAATTGTTGATTCCGCAAGTTCAATATAGATTATAGGCCAAAAGTCGAATGAACGAGTACTTATGTCCTTTTGATTTCTTACAGGTTAGGGTGTTGTTGGCCGAAACACACTAGCATTCTGCTATTGTGTGACGTCATCACATTTTTGAACGGATTTTTAGAACAGATTAGTGAACTTAAAAATGCAATTTTCAGCTGAATGTATTTTCTTAGCCCTCCCTTTTGAATGCAACTTTCAAATTACTTGACAAAAAATTACATCCTGAGAAACGTGGATTTTTTGGGGTGAAACCTCATTGACTCCCATTCATTCTGCACTCGACCGCGAGCGCCCCCGCATGGACAGAGACGCGTTACTGCAGCCAGTCCAGAACCCGGAAGTAACCAGCCAGTGCCTATTCTCTTCAATTAGACATTCTCTGGTCCAACTCACTGTTACCATAGAAACGTATACCTTACTGGCGAACGGCTAGAGCTAATCGGGGCTGCTGTTGTAGTGTACCGGGTTGCTCTGCATCAGGACGTAGACAGCCATACCTCAGCTTTCACTCTTTCCCACTTGAGAGTTTTCATTTACCATCTGAACACCATCGTCATGTGTGACTTCAGGCAGGTTGCGGAGAGATTTGGTCCAGCGGTATCTATCGGACTCCACCATTGTAAAAAGCTATCCAGAAGAGCCTTATCCCTACTACTTCCGGTCTTCAATTTTTTCCTGACATAGGCCAATTACTTCCTCAGTCACACATAGATGTTCTGTTGTTGTCTTTTGAGCGTTGAGACTATTTCTCAGGTGCGTACCTGACACGTCTTCCAAGTTGCTCTTTGTTGACATTTTATTCACGGCCGTGAGATCACTGGCCACAACAACCAAGTGAGTCTACAAATAGATAGATTGATACATGTACATTTAAATCATAGCTGAGTAAAAATCTACGTCACAAGTCTTCTTCACAGTGATTTGTTCTGGTGATTAGTTTGCTATGATCTAAGCTAATCAAATGACTGTTAACTGTGTTAAGCACTTTTTGGGTAAGTATGTGGTCTTTGACCTGAGCATCCTTAGTCTGCATTTCTCTGTGCATTTAATGTTGAAAATACGTATTACATTAAATATTTAACAATATGTTCACGAGCGGTCGGGTGCCATGCTGCCCCTTCAATGGCTACAATGGCTAGAGCTAACTTCATTCATTGTTTGATCTGAGGAGGGCTAATGAAGCATCACTGTTTCAGTCAGTGATGTGGCCCTAAACCGTTTTGGTCGAATATTTTTCCGAAATTCTTGCACATCACACTAGCAGGGTTCCAATGTTCCTTGTAAAACTTAGAAAATGAATGACCTATTTTCCAGTCCTGGGAAATCTGCTTGTCCAAGGAAATTCTAAACACTCTTGTCCATTGAAGAACAAACTATTTACAATTGGTCTGAAACAGTTAACATTAGTTGCTGGGGTGAGACGAGACACGAGATTGGGTTCATGAGAACGAGACAAGATTTTTAAGATATTTTTAAGTAATCATCAATGATAAAATATAAGAATAGTCTGTAATTCAACTGGAAATTACAAAATGTAAAACAATTTAGCCAAACTAACTAACGGGGAAGGACAGTCAAACCCGATCTCATGGGAATTCGTACGAATTTTACGAGGTGGCTAATTCATAACAATTCGTACGACCTCACTCGTACGAATTAGTACGATTTTGCTAAATCGTACATATTTTACGAATTAGCCAATTCGTATGAATTCGTACGAATGACCTTCCCCTGACCCCGCCCCTAAACATAACCGTCACGTGGGTTTGTATCTCTTCCTGAAGAAGTGTGAACTGATGTTGAACAGCCTTCCATCTATTTTACTCCCACGCTGTCTCCTGGTCGAGTCATTTATCTCTCTCTTGCTGTGCACCAAATATGTCCTGTAACTGTTCTACTGTTGTTCAGCATCAGCTCCCCCTGTAGCCAACACCACCATCTCATCTTTGTCTACTTACTCTAACAAAATAGTCCTTGGAGTCCCCTGAATAGAAACCGTAATGGTAGCAGCCTGATCATTGCATCCAAAGTTTCCGCCGAACTCCTTTTGATGGTACACCAGCTCATGTGACTCAGCCGCAACAAACAAGAACACAAAAAAGAACGGTAAGGATAAAATCCGCAAACTAAACATTAAAGATTGAGCGCACTGCGCACTTAAGTCCAAACAAAAGTTTAAATAAAGTTTATTAAACCAAAATAATGTGTTGTGATTTCTTTACTGTGAACAAAAATTTTATATAAAAAAACAAACTGACCTGACCCAGGCTTAACCAACAATCGCCACAAAAAGGCACAATTAAAATGTTACAAGAATTTTTGAAACTAGGTTGTTACGAAAAGGCAGATACTACTGGCTAGCCAAGGCACATGGAGAGGTTTCATCGGCTCAAGCTCCGCTGTTTCTGTGGCAGGTACAGCTGTTACATTAAAATGCATGTACAATAAATGTAGTAATTCCAAATCATGGTTATATCTGGTACAAGTTGGTGCTACATGTAAAGACCAACCTGCTGTTCCTTGATAGGCAAAAACAAATTTGAGTGGACTGTGAAGTGGAGGGTGTTTCACCATCTTAAGTGAGATTCCAATCCGAAGGGCACTGCAAACGGGGTAGGGAATAAGGGAACATCGATACATCACTTCACATGAAGTGGAGAGTGAATATCAACCAAGAACCAACTGTCATTGTGCACCACATCATCAGTACTAACCATAGAGCAGAGCCGTTGGAAGAGATTTTAAATTTAAAATTCTAATGGCTCTGAGTTTACGCATTGAGTATTCATAAATATTGGTATTATTAAACAATCTAGAATATTTATGAACGGTTGGGGTGGGTGATGAATGTATCTTTAGGCCTATTATATGATTTTAAATGAGAAAGAAAAGTAAATAAAAAGTTATGTCACAATCTGTGTGACCCTATTGTTGCCTTTCTTTGATGACGTTGCAGGGCATTCCAAATGAGTGATTATTGTCAGCGAAGTTCACTTCAACTGATGTAGCCTACCGTGTTCAGGGAGTAGGGAGCAGTGAACACTGCGTCGACCCTGTCGAATGGAACGCACCTTAGGACATGTATGTTTGGTGATGTGAGGCTTTTCCTTTTGGCTACATGGAAATATAGTTTCTTACTGTAGGCTACACAAACTCATAAAATTACCACCATGTTGTGCATCAAAACTACATGTTTGTACCTTTTTACAGTCTATGGTTTGTACACTTTGACAGTTTCATGGGAATGAACTTCAGATAAATCACTGGTATTAGCTTCTCTGTCCTGGCGTCATGAGTGCTCACATGACTCGAACGTTACATTACCATTAGAGCAAACATGATTCAGTAAAACAATGCATATCACTTAACATTTATCACTTGAATAAAAGTTTGAGGATAATGGGGAAATGCTAGTGTAAATACCCCTGAGATTCGATCACAATGTCACATACAGTCCTTCGCTTTAGTGACCCCCAGTGGACGTTTGTGTTTCAAAACTGTAGCAATACCTGCTGGTACATATTTGTGGCAATTAAGTGTGGAGGTATGTTTTTTTCTATGAGACCATTTTAGCTTTACTATTTTTTTTTTCCTCTTAGTATGATTATTTTTCTCTCTGAACTTTTTGATTTTATAGAGTTGTGTGTTAGGACATTGGGTTTGTATTGCCTTATTTATGGCTTTAAAAAATCGCCGCCGGAAGTAGTAGGTCGTCTCAGGTACTTTTTGTCTACTTGTTTATGAGTTGGCCTACTGTGAATTCGGACGTACTTTAGTCATACTGTTTTCGGATGCAGCAAGTGTTCTGACTGTTACTGCTTGTCTGAACGTTCTTCGTGGAAATAATGAAGTGTCTAGTTGGTCCAGTGGGCTACTCAGAATACAAAAACCACGCAATCTAGAGAAGGCAAAGAAGAAAAAAAAGATCGTCTGAACATGCAATCCAGAAGAACAAGGTACGATTTGTGTATTTTATATGGCTGTTGTTAAACTTGTTATATGTTAACTGTTTTCTTGCAAAGTCTGAGCTCAGCATACACTGTCATTACAAACATGAGCCACTGGTGGGAGCCATTGTTATTTTATTCTTCAGTCTGATCGCACTGTTCCTCTTTTTACCGAGAATAAAAATAAGAAAACTGTACACAAGAGAGAAGCACTTTAGTCAGAGCAACCCAAGAAAATGTGCAGGTAGTGTATATTTGACGAACATGTGAATGATATGAATTGAATCTCATTTCTATACAGTTTCTTATATCTGGGTTTATTGTTGTTAAATGTTCAAAGGTGCACTACATTCACATCTCTCTGAATTGTTCAGTAGTCCTCAAGACATAGGCTACATTTATGAAACTAGTAACTTTATTAAATCATTCTTTATCACATGTGTACAGAAATACGAAAATATTTACATCCAGAATAGTGTCTGTTGTACAAAGATCTTAAAATTTCAATATAAAAAAAATTACATTTTAATATACATTTAATATAAAAAAGAATATAAATCAATAAGGATAAAAAAGGTATAGCATGCTAGATCAGAGGTAGTTATATTTTACAATACAATAGCTAGCCTACTTTACAATCTGTAACAGATCCCGACCAAGCTTTATTACGACCCAATCAAATCACACATAGTTCTTTTTTTATATATGTTCAGTTTATAGCACTGACATGTTCATTTCACTTTTTTTCTCTTCCTTAATCACGTGGTCTTGACATAAAAAAATGAAATGCAACTCTGAAAATAGATCCTGTGAGGCTCAGACATAGTCTATGCAAGTACATGAACACAATGCTTCAAATTTCGAATGCTTCCGAAATGTTTAAACTCATTTTAATGCATATTGCATTCAGCTTATGTTGTGTTGGAGCATTGGTTTGAAGAGAGTCAGTCAATCAGTTAAAATAAGCTGTCAACATGTTTATTCCTAGATACCTGAATGTATGGCACAGACATTTGTATGTGACTGTTCTCTCAAGGTTTCTTGCCACCACTATGTCGAGTGGGACTGGGAGCTAGCAGTTCATTGGCCAAGCCTTTTGTGTATTTGCAGAGAGTATGTTTCTGGCCTCATCTCTTGGCATAATGTATTTTCACTAAATGTTATTTGACAATATACATAGGTATTTACCTTCCCATACAATTATTTTTTTAATTCACTAGGTGGACTTTAGCAAGTTACGACTTGCAAATAATTAACAAGGATATATACACACTTGGAAATAAATGCATAATGCTTTGAGATACATGACATAAGAATTGAGCTTTATGCAGAGACCTTTTTCACATTGACATATTTAGATACATCACTCCTTTTACATCAGCAAACATCCCTGTGATATTTTTTTCTAATTAAAAGAATGTTCCAGGTTCATCATCCAAAAAAAAAAAAAAAAAGACGTTCGAGCTGTAAAGCTGTAAATCGTATGGTTATGCAATGCATTACCAAATACATGGTGAATTTGTTATGAATTTTTATACTTATACCCGTGCAGTACTTTGCCACATAGACTTCCATTGTTCGTGCTTGTATTGTTTCGTTTGTTTTCATGGAAGGAGTTGAACGGGAATTTTTATTTTATTTGAAAATCCTCAGTATTCTCTGGATGATGATGACACTGAACCCAGAACATTCCTTTAAACCTAATTTCACAAACAAGTTACAAAGTTACAAAAAAATAAATGCAGATTTGTTTTTGAACATTGCTTAAATTACTGAATGGCCCACAAAATTGTGTCACGAAATGTTGTATTAGGCTTTTTTAGGCCATGTAGCAGTTGGGACAGTATATTTGTATATAGTCCCACTTTAAAACAGTTCATTGTTCATTAGCTCTGAAGGTTTTAGGGGTCAGTTCATATGTAGGCTCACAACTTCTCAAACTCACTGGGTCCTTGAAAGCTTTAGAGTTTAGGAGAAGACTTAAGAACTAGCTGAGAGATTTGGGGAGTGGTAGACTCCAGAAAAGCAGTTGCCATTATGAGTTTCCAGTCCACTGCTCCTGAAATACTCCTGCTCTTTGTCAATGAGTTCTGGTGTTGACCTGACCAGGTTCTCTCCAATGCTCTCCCTCTCGGTTGAGGGTTTCATCTGCATCTGGCATGGAATGAGAGGCACTGAGGGTGGGCAAGAAAACCGTGCAACTGTGTCTTGGTTTGGTGGTGATGAACTCTCGAACACTGCATCCGCCTCAGCGGCAAAGGAAACCAGGGCTTGGGTGGAGTCATATGAGCTTTTCTCCGTGTCAACCGAGACGAAGGAATCCAGGTTGTGGTCATGATGGTGGTGAGCTCTTCTAAAAAGGAGACGTGCGTCTTCACGGAAGTGTGGATTGAAGAGGAGGTAGAGCAAGGGGTTGATGCTTGCAGGAAGAGGCAGAAGTACCAGGACGACTGATTTGACGACCTCCTCGCTCACAGGAAAGAGTCCCAGAAGGGAAGAGAAGGTGAGGAAGGCTACGGGGCAGTAGAGCAGGCAGTTGGTGAAGATGAGCCAGGCCACATGCTTGATCATGGCACAATCCCAAATGCTGTCGAAGTCACCCTTCATCAGGTCCCAGTACAGTTTGATGTAAGTTCCGGTGATCACCAGGAAACACAGGGAGTTCATCATTATCAGAGCGACCATAAAACCCAAGGTGGAGGGTTCGCCATCCGGCAGTGGTGACGGCGTGCAGAGCGGAGTTGCACCGTACTCCCCGACCCCAATTAGAGGCAAAGCGGCAACTGCCAACGAAAGTGCCAGGCACGCCACAGAGGCGGCTCGCACGCTTCCCAGGGACGGCGACTTTCCGTAGGCACGGGCACAAGACACGGACACGCTGCACTGCACTGCAGCCAAAGTCAGGAAGAGTATGGACCCCTCCGAGGCTAGTACTGAAAGAAAGCCTGTAGTTTGGCAACCAGCACCCATTTCCCATTGAGCTCCGTGCAAGGCGAACTCTCCAAATGTCCGGGCATCGACCAATGCCAAGGTGCCGGTACAGAGGCCTGTAAGCAGGTTGGCGCCGCTGATGGTGCCGATGATGAACTTAACAGGGGAGAGATAGCTGGGGGATGCAAAGACAGTCAAGAGGAGAAGGCTGTTTCCCGTCAGCGAGACCAAAGAGATGAGCCACATGCCAAGCCGTACCACCCAACTGTCAAACAGGTTATCACATGGTTTGAATGGACCTGAAGGGGTGAAATGGTCAGATAAAGAACACATTAATTTGAGGCTTATTCAAAAACACAACAAAATAAAACACACAGTATTTTGTAAATCTTTCTTAAAATAGTTCTTGCACCAATTGTTGCTTTGAAAGAAGTGCAACTTTTAATGTGAGAAGTTTTTTCTCAAAAGTACACAAGTTTGTGTGCTTGTTTTATGAGACCCAATGCATCTTTATTATCATCTTCACACAAAGATAGAATAGTACAGCAAGAATCTAACTAGATTCATTCCCCCATAATTCAAAAGAGTTTGTGAAGTTGTTCAGAGAATATGGCAGACATTTGTAAATGGTTGTAATGCAATTGCTTGTACGTATAGATTATAAAAGTAACACAGTCTCATCCCAAGAAATCATATAACTAACGTCTTGGGACGTCTTTTGACCATACGTCAACATCCGCCTTTTTAGGGTACACTTAAACGTCGATTACATGACGATCCCGGGCCGTCATACAACTGACGCTTTACCTTTAACCGGGTAGGGTTAGGATCCGATAACGTCATAACTGACGTTTAAGGGTACCCTAAAAAGGCTGATGTTGACGTATGGTCACAAGACGTCAGTTATATGACGTCTTGGGATGAGACTGTGCTGATAAAAGAGAATAATAGTCGGCCACATTTGACCTTCTTCAGTATTACGCTCTATGGTCATTTACATAAACAGGGGGGGGGGGGGGGGGCTTAACATAATGATGACAGAGTTGCGACGGTCAGAGCAAGCTCGGACATATTCGGTTTGAAGTCGTTCATCCTCGGATGCGGCAGCGCCGCGCGCGTTGTTACAAAAAAGCTGTGGCGAAATGATCAACTTGTCATACTTGCCGCCCGCGCTCGTGCTGTCACGTCGAGTATAAAGGCTTTACTCCGTGTCAGCGCGCGCTCTGATCGGTATAGGTGCACGGACCTCTCCCGAGTCATCTCCACCACCCCGAAGCACCACTCCGCCTCCGTTTCCCTCGTAAGCTGATATTAATATTTAAACATTCTCTATGATATTATTTTTTTAATGACACACTGTCTCTTTCTCTCTCATATACAAACAAACACACATACTGTCTCTTTCTCTCTCACACATATGTTGGCTAGTTATAAACTCTTTAGACTTTTAATGATTCGTTTTTTATTTAAGTTTTTTATTAACTTTGTGGGTCGTGTAAAAAAAAAAAATCCCTTATTTTGGGGATGGATTACGGGAAATGTCCCTTATTTTCAATGTTCAATGTTGACAGCTGGACTGGATATGGTAAAAGTTTAATATATCAACTTGCTCCGCTGAGTACGTCACCGTCTTTGTTGCTCTGATTGGCTTTAGCGCTATCCAATTGCGTGCAGAGAGAATTTGAAAGACAACCGTTTATCCCACCCCTCGGATTGAGCCGTGTCAATGAAGAGTTTCCAGACCTAACATCTTGATGTAGGTCTGGCATGCCAGGCTACCTAAAACACTCACAGAGCACGAAATGCGAGTAGAAATCGGCGTTGGCGAGAATATGAATCGGTGTAAATCGAATTCGAATTGCATTGTGAGAACAAAAACGTGAACAAATGTGAACTCGGGACAGTTGATGGGCCAGTGCTGCATTGTCACGAAAGTTTAAGCCTTGCCAAATTTAAATATTCAAATGCAAGACGACACAAAAGGGAACTCAATTCGTTACTCATGTGCTGTGTGAAAAGATTAGAGTGCGCAAAGATCTGAAGCGCGCACCCAGAAAAAAGAGTCTCAAACAGCACGCGAATACTGAAATGAGCTCTATTTCACATCTTCTTGCTTTTGAACGGACATATGTATTAAAAAAAATGTCCATTTCGACAAATATCCTACCATCTGTTATGACGTCGGTTATGGCTTGAGTGAACATAAACAGTCCAGTAAGACAACACATGTGTAAAAGTATCAGTATAGTGGGTCCGTGCATTAGGTCTTGTGACAGCAGCCTAATATTTGTGTTGCTCTCGGTGTTTTCAATATTAATCAAACAACAAAAGTACAAAGAAAAAATGACTCTCTTCTCTTGATTGAATAACTTTTGAAACTTTAATAAGGATTAATCTGTTTAATTTATACAGTGACGATTTTTACATTTGATTACTTTATATAATGTCTCTACCTGAAAACCACTGTTACTTGTCTTTATTTATGTTTTGAATGTAAATGAGTTAGGCGTGTAGTTAGTGCTGTGGTATTGAAATTGGAATAGATAACTGTCAATTTCCCGTGGTATTTAATATGTTGGTGTCATAACTGGCTGTTTTTGCAAAAACAGTTCAATGGCAGTTTAAGTCACCGTCCATTTGCCAGATGTGGCAAAATGTTAGTTTTAGGCCCAGTATATAAATGTTAATTACGAATATACTGAAGAACATTTATTAATATTTGTCAAATTTATTAAAATGCAAAATCAAATATAACAACAGTAGCTGTTTTCTAGATAAATGGTTCACAGCTGAAACCATCTTTCTTTCTTTTTTTATATCAGCACCATTTCTGAAAGTGAGATTTCTCCACATGGTTATCAAATCATGCTAAGCTGAGTATTGGTGGAAATTCGGTGAAGTGTGCATACATTGCAACATGACATCATAACTTGTTTTGCGTAAACATACACGCCAATTTCGAGTCAAGTGGCGTGTTATCTCTACGCATTTTGAGCTATCCGCGTGTATGTCTACGCCAACGTCCGCGTCATTCCGCGTGTCTGTACACGCCGTCAAATGTCCGAGTGAAACGAAGCAAAATGTAGATCTACATCTGGGGAGCTATGTTTTTCTTTCCTAGGATTGTAAGGGAACAGTCATAAATGCCATTAACCCCAGTGACGGGTAGGTTTAGGGACGGGGTTGAGGTAAGTCATATATTTATATATAAAGTAATAACGTTAAGTCAACGGCGTTCATAAACCCGCTGAAAAGCGATTATGCGTGTTGATAGCACGCCAAAAATGGAAATACGAATTGGCGTGTCATACACACGCTACTTCATGAGATCAGTCTGTACATTTGGTGTAAAACATTTTTTTTTCTTCAACGTGCGTGTTGTTTAGCTTGTTTGTGCTCGATATGTGCTCGTCTTGGTGGCATACATGTGGCCTAGAGTAGAGATGTGTTGCTGATGGGATTTACCTGGGATGGGGGTACACTGTATGCTGGTTTGTAGTTTGGACTCTTCAATAGCTAACTGGAATTCCTCTAAGTCAAGGTCATCTGCAAGTGAACACATGAAAAGCATGAGGCACCTTTGGTTTGCGCATTTACGGCAGGATGATGAAATAGTCTTCGGTGTTCAAGATGCCATGATGCACTCAGTCTGGCAGAAGATTAATCACCACGGTATGGACATCAAGTCTGCTGGAACGGATTAATTTATCTAAGGGCTTTAGCAGCACTCAACACCGAACACATCTCAGTTGCAACTTTCCATTTCTCCTTCAGTGTGCAATCCATCATCAGGCTTTGTTCACGCTCTGGTTTTGTTATTTTCCGATAAGCCAAATGGTATGTTTTGGACCTTGAATTGTTAATGTTTATCTTATTTCCCTTGGAGTGTAATTACGGAAGGCTGCTTTCAAGTCTGAAACCTGATCAGATCCCATCGAGGAATGCATGGAGAAAAGACACATTTTATTTCATCTGTCAAATACCTGCGGTTACTGTAAGGCCCTGACATGTTTCTACTGTGCTAATTAAAGATGAAGAGACTGGCAGATAGAAGAGAGCAAATAAAAATAGATTCGCACACACACACACTTAGGAAAACCGCTACAAGTGGTGCTTTTATGTTCCTTTCATATGAGAACCGTGTTTGTGTAACGTCAATGTTTTCATTTTGGGCTGCAGGGACTTTGACAAAAGGTTTACTGTACAAACTTGAGTGACTTGACAATACAGTATTGGAGTTGGGAAACTTGCAACAATAAGTTCAGATCATTTAAACTTAACTAACTGGTTTTTTCTAGCCATTTGCATGTCGATTAAGAAGTTGAAGAGACCATCTCAAGAAGTCTAAAACCATTTTGATCTAAAGCTTAAATGCTTGAAATCATCTTCACGTGTGGATGGTCACTATGCAATTCTCACACTTCTGTTTGTGTTATATCATAGCTTCAGTGACTACAATGTGGAAATTAGTAATAAATAATAAGGAGGTGTCTACATTTTGACAGGTAGTGGTGGTACTTCAAAGAATATTCTTTGAAGTACCACCACTACCTGTCAAAATGTAGACACCTCCTCCTCGTTATTTATTACTATTTTCCACATTGTAGTTATTGCACTAAGTTAAAAAAGGTACTGTTTTGCAAATGGTGCTTGCTACCACTGCCACTTTCTTCCTAGTCATAATGTTTGACAGATTTGTGAGAAGTTGTAGGACTTACAGTTGTTGTCAGTGTGAATGGGGAACAGGGACAGTGCTTTCTTCTGGAGATCTTCCTCTTCACTGCCCATCTGTTCTTCCCACTGGCTGGCTGCTTTGTAGCTGTTACAGGCTCCAAATACACAGCACTGGTAGGCATATGGCATCTCGATTACCCTGTTTCAACAAAAGCAATGTTTACAATTCAAAATAATTTTATATGTTCCATCAAATATTTGTATACCACAAATAGTTTTATTATTATGTGCCAAATTGAGTTTTAAAGGAGTAGCCCAGCAGACACAGAATGTTTCCCTAACGTTCCCGAATAGTCCCGTGAGGTTATTTTTTTGGGAACCAAACAAGAACCTTATAGGAACGTTCCATGTAGGTTATTTTTAGGTTCCATTTTTATAACGTAAGGAGAATGTTCTGGGAATGTTCCCTTATCCTTAAGGGAAAGTTCTAGGAATGTCCTGGGAACCAAAAACTAACGTTCCCAGAACCTAAATTTGTTTGCCTTTCACTTTAAAAAAAAAACTTTTGCTACTAATTTACTCACCCCCATGTCATCCAAGATGTCCATGTCTTTCTTTTCTTCAGTCGAAAAGAAATTAAGTTTTTTGATGAAAACATTCCAGCATTTTTCTCTATATAAAGCACTTCAGTGGGAACCAAATGGTTCAAAGTCCAAAAGACAGTATTAGTGCAAACTACAAACTGTTCAAAGGGCTTTAAGCGATTCCAGATGATGAATAAGGGTTCTATCAAGCGAAACAATCGCTCTTTAAAAAAAAAATAATAATAATAAGTTTAAGTTTTATAAGCTCAAATGCTCGTCTTGCTCTGTTTAGTGATACACGTTCATGACTCTCCTATTTGAACTCGTTCATCAAAATGATGAACGACTTTAAAACTTTGTTATTTTTTTTTTTAAATGAGCGATCGTTTCGCTAGATAAGAACCTTATTCATCATCTGGAATCGTTTAAAGCCCTTTCAACAGTTTGCAGTTTGCACTGAAACTGTCTTTTGGACCTTGAACCGTTTGGTTCCCAATGAAGTCCATTATATGGAGAAAAATCCTGGAATGTTTTCATCAAAAACATTAATTTCTTTTCGACTGAAGTAAGAATGACATGGATTTCTTGGATGACTAAATTATCAGCGAATGTTTTTTTTTTTAAAGTGGACAACTCCTTTAACATTAAAATAAGGACATATTGCATCAGTTTAAGTATATATGAAAACTATAAAAAAAAAATCCCATTTCAGAGGAAAAAATGATTCATCAATCTGCAAATAATGCATGAAGTAATTTAGCAATTCATCTAACTGCTAAGGCTATTTTAAATGCATTTGGCTCACGACTTAAACCGTGACTTCTCTTTAATTGTAATCAGTTGCTTTTTGGAAATGGTAATACTTGAAATCTCTGATTTCTTGAGGTGCTAATCAAATCACGGCAGCACTTAAGGCTGAAGTCTTGGAGCGCTTCCAAAGCCCTGTGCTGTTGATGAATCGGGACAGGATATTTATAACAGCCTCTCTTGTATTGAGAATAAGGTATCTTGAAAAAATCTTTCCGCCTGTCAGATGACTTTGCATCAAGCCAGATAGTCAAGAGAAATCGTTTACTCGTACAAATGAACAGAATGTTCCTTGGGGCACGCACAGCCTGTTTCAGATTGTTAGTATCTTGAAACTGTCAAATCTACAAACGGTTGAATGTTTCTCACAAAACAGAGTACAACCTTCATGTGTTTTTGAGCTATTCGAGGCATTTGTGTTGTGGGACTTAATGACCACATACACTTGTGAATTTTCTTTGATGGTTTAACATGAAAGTGTTTTAAGTCAAGCAATTCTGATAGTGGAGTTTATTTGGGGTTGTTGGTTATCAAAAATGTACCTTATGTTGGGGAAGTCCTCCTCTCTGAAAGAACGTGAAAGTGCCATGTTGCCTTTCAGTTTAAGATGAGTTAGACTCGTTAGCCCAACTAGCGGGAGACTGCTCAATCGGTTCCCAGTGAGATCTCTGGATGGAGAGAGGAGATATAGATGGATCATCATTGTGTAAAAAAACATACAGATGGAGCAAAAGTTACAGATGGAGCAAAAGTGGTACTACACATGAAGTACCTACTTAAAATGTCCCATATTATACTATAAGATAATTTTGTGTGAAGGTTTGTCAACATTGTGCCTTTGAGATCTTCTGTTGGAAATCTTGAAATTAGAGTCATGAGGTTTTAGACAGTAAAATAAATGGACACAGCAGCCCTATTGATTTCAACAGAGAAAATTGAAGCCTGTTAAAAGCTGATCACCAGGCGTTCTGCACAGGCTCAAACTGAGTTAACCTGTATGTCTTTTAGTGGCTGTGCCGAGTGAAATCGGAATAATCCTCTTCCGAATCTCACAGAGACGGAGAGAGTGAGTATTAGCAGTCCTTGAGCTAGCAGCAGGGTCAACTTTATGACTCTCTATGGGCTTCTCCCTTGATTTTATCGGACTTCATGCCTCCTGTCTATACGGTTAGTCTCTACTGTGCAACGGAGAGTCGATTATGATGCAATCGTTATCCTATTTTTTCAAAAAGTCTTTCTGCGGGGCCGTGACGTAAGCTACAAGGTAATGGAGCCTTTTATACATTGTCGTGTTTCTTTAGAAATAAATAATGGACAAATGAAGTCTTTGGACACCTCAGATGTAAAGTTATTCGCTGTCAAAGTGACGCCAAAATGAATGGGAGTCAATGGGATGCTAACAGCAGGTGAAGTTCTGCCACAATGGCGGCTCCCGCGAGTCCTTTTAGCGGCTATTGGAGTGAAATGTGTTACCGTCAGTGATGCGTGATGCTGTTAAAAAGGCAACCATCACATTGAAGTTTTAGCCATTTTGCAGTTATGCAGTTAGCTGGTGTGTTAAGCCCCGTTCACACTACACTGGACTTTGTCGCTGCAGGTGGCCAGTGGCTGCGCTGGAGGGCGTTCCCCACTACTGGTTGCTTAGTAATGTTTGTGATTGACATTCACGGATGTTACTCTATGTTAGACACCAAATGCGTTTTATTGCCGCTACAAACAAATATTTTGGAAGGAAAAGTCTAAATATACTGTAAATGGAATCATACATAAAATGCATAATATTAAAGATGAACGAGAAACAGTGAGTGCTGCCATCGCGGCTATTTAACTGCAGCAAACGTGCAAATACCAGTCTATCTTGGTTCCCTGAAACCATTCAGTCACGGAGTCAGTAGGGTGAACACCACTGTATGTACACAGAGATATATCATCCATTATAGGACAGTTTCTGACTGCTAAAATGAGCTTCTCGTTCAACTTGCCTCGGTCAGACTCAGCACTGATGAGTGACGCGCTCCACTGACTTCACTCCTATTGGTTGTCGCTTGCGAAAATCACTCTTCATTTGCATAAAGTAAAACATTTCTCAACTTTGTCGTGTCGCTGGACACGCCCCTCTGGTCGCCAACGTCGCGACCGCGCGTGTCGCCGGAAGTCGCCCGCTCACCATTGAAAATTAATGGTATCGTGTCGCTTGGTCGCGTGTAGTGTAAACGGCGCTTTAGTGATTTTAGTGGATGTGTGAAGTCAGTTTTCCAAGTTCACATAGGTATCCTTGCAGAGTAACTACAGGTTCATCACATTAACTCTATGAATATGATCCAATAATATCTTGCAACCAATAAGTGCCCGGATTATGCTTTTTCTGATTTGACATTTCTTGTAGTGTTTGTGAGTAGCCACGTTTCCACCACAATTGCCAGGAACTATTTGTCCCAGGAACTTTTTTCATAGGAACTTTTTTTGCCCCAGACCGGTTGCTTACTGCGTTTACACCGCAGTACCGGGAAGATTATGTAAATTAGTCTGGTGATGTTGAACTGCGCGCGAGATGACGTACTGATATAGCCGGAGGCGCAAAACGTTCTGTTTACAAGCAGTACGTCATCTTATACGGTAGGGGGCGGTAAAACTCCTAAGCGGTGAGCAGCCGGTAACAAAAAGTAGTCGAAGAAGAACGGTCTCGTCTCAGTTCTCGCGCATGCGCCCATAAGGAAGTAATGGAAAGTCGAATAAAGTCGTTATTTACGTTTTTTGTTTCGCAAAAAAAGTAGTCTCGTCGCTTGATAAAGTTATAGTTGAGCCACTGTAGGCACATGGAATATTTAAACCTTTTCTTTTAATGACTTTCTGGGCCGTCAAGAGGCAGTCCCTCAGGCTGTCTATGGAAGAGTGATCCAGCCCTCAGATTCAATCAAAAATATCTTTATTTGTGTTCCGAAGATGAACGAAGGTCTTACGGGGTTGGTACAGCATGGGGGTGAGTAATTAATGACTTAATTTTCATTTTTGGGTGAACTAACCCTTTAATTGTGATAAAAGCTGAAATGCATCGGTTTAAATAAAACTGTGCATGTTCCAGGTTCAACACAAGTGAATGCTGTTAATAACCACAGAAAAATATGTTTGCTTGTTTTTCACAAAGTGAAGCGTGAGTCAAAATTATTTTTATTTTTTTGTGGTAATCAACAGCATGCCACACATACTGTCGAAGGAGCTGTACTCGTATTGAGATATGCCTTTTCCATGCACTTTATTTGGTAGTGAATTTGCTCCAGAGTAATTGCTTATAAGTTTATACCAGGTCTATAACTATTGCGATATCTACTCGGGTATGACACTGTCATTCACTCCTGCACACAATTATCAGCCTCACACATTGATTCATTCATCACATTCTTCACCTAATGCTGCTTGCATTTAATCGCCTGTGACTGACGATGCATGTCTTCAACACTGCACAGAGCTTTTAACCATGATTACAAGCACAGTCTTTTCACTTTGAGCCAAAGAAAGCATTGCACGAATGACAGAAACTCAAAAGTGTGCATCATGGAATCTCTGTTTGTGAAAAGTCACAGTTTAATAACAGTTTTGTATATCTATATAGACATCTTGGCTGTGTGAGATTTATCTTCAGTGGAAAATACAATGATTTACACTGGCAGTGTTTTGAATATAGTATACTTACAGTTTAATGAGAGACTTAAGGGATGAAAAGGCGTCAGGGTGGATGGTGTTGATCCGGTTCCAGCTAAGATCCCTGTAATGAAATGTTATTTACTCATCCATACACCTGCCATTTCTCCTTTTCTCGTAAAAATAGAAATGCTTTTGCTCAGAACTTGACAGCCAACATGAAAGTTTCAGATATCTGTCTTGCTCTCATATTATTTTAACAATAATCCTCGTTTTGTATATAATTTTCTGGCTTTGAGTTGGCAGTTGTTAATTGGTTAACTTGTCTTGGCCTCTTGGTGGAAATGTTGGTGAGCTTTACCAATTATTTCTATGAATTCTTTCTATGAATTCTTTCATATTAAAGTTCTCAAAAAATAAATAAATATATATATACATATAAGGAATGTTTAAGACACGTGAACTTGATTTTTTCTCTCTCAAATCAAATCAATCATGCAGTCTGAGAGGCTCTAAGCAAAGGCATTTTTATTCATCAATTTGTTATATTTGTAATGTAAAATGTTTATTAAAGGTACACTGCAAATTTTGGACCAGTAGTGGTAAAAAACAAAAAACAAAACTGGATGTATTTTGTGGAAGAACATTGTTTTGGTTGTGCTTCACTACTCGGCTTACGAGATAAAACCTGACTATCTGATGACGTTACTGTAGCTTTACCCATTAAAGGAGAACTCCGGTCAATTTTAACATTGATCTAATTTTTTTTTGAGCACATTTTGAGCCAGATTGACCGTGGTCACTCTTAATTACACCACTCACATGGCTGTGCACTCGTAATGACAAATCAAGAATGTTAAGAGGCTAAAAGCAGGTTTAGAACTTGCCCCATTGAAGTCAACAGGATGCACATTTTAAAAAGAGAATAACACGGTGTCGGCAACACCAATTTTTGTCGTTTTTGTCTGTACTGGCAGCACTCCAAATGTACAAAAAAAGAGCTCAATGTCAAAATTGACCAAAATTGATTAAATTAAAGGATTAGTTCACTTTTGAAAAAACGTTTGCTGATAATTTACTCACCCCCATGTCATCCAAGATGTCCATGTCTTTCTTTCCTCAGTCGAAAAGAAATTAAGGTTTTTGATGAAAACATTCCAGGATTTTTCTCCATATAATGGATTTACATGGGAACCAGACGGTCCGAGGTCCAAACGACAGTTAATAACAGTTTCAGATGCAGCTTCAAATGTCTTTAAACGACACCAGACGATGAATAAGGGTCTTATCATGTGAAACGATCGGTTATTTCAAAGCTTATTCCAAAAATGTAACTTTTCCAAGGACAAATGCTAGCCTTGCTCTATTCTGTGAGGCGCGTTTGCAACGTCACGTAATACGTAATTACGTTCAAAAGGTCACGGGTGACGTAGCCAGAAGTACAGAGTCAGAGTGTTTACAAGTTGAAGGCATAGGTTGAACGTGCAAACTAACTCAAACACCGTTTACAAAAAAGGAATTAAAAGGTAAAACAACGATGTCGGACGATTTTGATTCTGTACTTCCGGCTACGCGGCCCGTAACCTTTTGAACGTAATTACGTATTACGTGACGTTGCAAACGCGCCTCACAGAATAGAGCAATGCTAGCATTTGTCCTTAGAAAGGTTACATTTTTGGAATAAGTTTTGAAATAACCGATCATTTCGCATGATAAGACCCTTATTCATCGTCTGGTGTCGTTTAAAGACATTTGAAGCTGCATCTGAAACTGTTATTAACTGTCTTTTGGACCTCGGACCGTCTGGTTCCCATGTAAGTCCATTATATGGAGAAAAATCCTGGAATGTTTTCATCAAAAACCTTAATTTCTTTTCGACTGAGGAAAGAAAGACATGGACGTCTTGGATGACATGGGGGTGAGTAAATTATCAGCAAAAGTTTTTTCAAAAGTGAACTAATCCTTTAACTGCCACTCACACACCAGAAACTTTATGAGTTACGAATGTACGCAATTTCCCATTAAATCCATCCCATCAGGTCTAAAATATAAACACATTTATAACAAGTGAATCATGGTGATGCATCAACTCAATATTTAAATGTTACACTACGTACAAAAAATGTACATAGTGTACCTTTAAATTAGAAAATGCAAATCGGGAGCATTTTCACTGGTGCTTTTATATTGTACTGTAACTCTTAAGGCCATCATAAGATGTGTGTGTGTGTGTGTGTGTACAGTACTCACAGTGAGCGCAGAGAGTTGAGTTGTTGGAATGTGTTCATCTCAATCTGTTTGATCAGATTGTGCTGCAGGCCTCTGCCGAGTCAAAACAAAAAAAATCTGGTATTATTGCATCACACACACACTACGCCAGACATCATACACAGCGACCAAGGACACACTTGAAAGCCTCCAAAATATGGACAATGATGGATTGCTACTGTAATGACGTCCATTTGTCATTTGTCAAATATATATGGGTTATTTAGGTCTCTTAGAGTTATCTTAGATATATTGGCAATATTATTCTATTAAACTAGAGAACTCACATCTCTTGAAGCGAGGCACAGTGGTAGAAACTCGGCAGCTCTACTATGACATTGTGAGACAGCTCCCTGAAATCAAACAAATATAGATCAGAAATGAGACTTCCTTATCTCAAAAAGCATTTCTTACCAGAGCTCACGAATATTGAGGTTACGGAGGTTGACTGGTAACACTTCACAATAATTTCATAATAGTACATATCAGTACTTTAATATCAAATGAATACAAAAATATAGAAATATTCAAGTTATAATTATTGTGATGTATTTTCCACTTCTATCCCAGTTTAAACACTGGTGGGTCTGTGAATCTATAAAACATTCATCACGTAACCATTATTCATTTATTATTTGTGGCACAGAAATACACTTGAGCCTCAATGGCCAATTATTATCAATGACCCATTAATGCAAGTCGGTTCAAATGTTTCTATTTGAATGTGAAAAGACCAACAATATTTTTAAACTGAAAAGGAAAACACAATATGTGATTTATAATATGATTTAGCTTATTTAGTTTCAATTAACATGATCTGAAATGATCATTACATTTCTCATTTTTTCCTACATCTCTCCCTTATACTGTTTCTGTCATTATGAAATGTACATGTACTGTACATGTTTCTCAATGTAGCTAACATTCTAATACAGTAAGTACTCCAAGTTGCATGTTACTATGAGTTTAATTTTAAAGGAGTAGTTCACTTTAAAAAAAAAAAAAAAACTTTTGCTAATAATTTACTCACCCCCATGTCATTCAAGATGTCCATGTCATTCTTTCTTCAGTTGAAAATAAATTAAGGTTTTTGATGAAAACATTCCAGCATTTTTCTCCATACAGTTTCAGTGCAAACTGCAAACTGTTCAAAGGGCTTTAAACGATTCCATTCGATGAATAAGGGTCTTATCAAGCGAAAAGTAAAAAAAATAACAAACTTTAAGTTTTATAAGCTCAAATGCTCGCCTTGCTCTGTTCTGATGCGCGTTTGTGACAATCAAAATGAACAAATGAAGAGTTCAGATGCAAAAGCCTCTAAATGCCATTTGAAATGTTCTTCTTTAATGATGATTTTTATCAAACTTGTATATTTAAGTTCAGTAATTTCACTTAAATAACAATTAATAGGTAATTATCATTGCCATTTAAGTGAAATCACTGAACTTACAAGCTTGATAAAAATGACCATTCTAGAAGAAAATTTCAAATGGCACTTAGAGGCTTTTGCATCTGAACTCTTCAAATCTTTTTCCGAGTCATTCAACGAACGAAATGAACGAATTGAACAGGAGAGTCACGAACATGCATTGCAGTACAAAGCAAGGCGAGCATTTGAGTTTATAAAACGTAAACTTTTTTATTTTTTTTTAAATAGCTTGTTTTCATATGACATCACGCCACTGCGTTGCCATGGCGCGAAATACAAATGGAGGGCAGGAAGTGATTTGCTGTATTTAGCACTATAACAAACTCAAAATGCCTGTGTTTTGAGTCATTTATGGTTACTTGAATCGATCAAACCACAAGGAGTTTTATTCGTGTACCAAAAGTTGTTCCTAAGGGGGGGAAATGCAAGAAATTGATAGAAAAACTTTGGAAAAATGGCTTGCAGACCTATACGTCTGCGGTCGGGAGGAGCCGAAGGGTAAAATGCGCATGTGTGTGTAATGTTAGTGATCACTTCGTCAAAGGTTAGTTAATACAACTCAAGTGACTATTTGTGTAACGTGTAACGTTTCCGAACTTTGTAAAGTCAAAGTATGTCTGTAAGACGAGGTATTTGCTGATATCTGCCGCCTCTATGGCAGGAAAATATTTCAATATTTCTTCATAACGTACAGATCACGTCCAACATATGCTTGGTTTTCTGTTTATTTCTTTCTCTTGTAATAGCGTGTAAAGTAGTACAGTACGGACTTTCCTCCATCTCGTCCATTGCGCTCTTCACTCCCTGCCCTCCATCTGAATTCTGAAAACCGTGACTGAAACCCAGCTATGAGCGATCGTTTGGCTTGATAAGACCCTTATTCTTCATCTGGAATCGTTTAAAGCCCTTTGCACTGAAACTGTCTTTTGGACCTTGAACCGTTTGTTGTCCAGTAAAGTCCATTATATTGAGATCCTGGAATGTTTTCATCAAAAACTTTAATTTCTTTTCGATTGAAGAAAGAAAGACATGGACATCTTGGATGACATGGGGGTGAGTAAATTATCAGCATAAGTTTTTTGAAAAGTGAACTCTTTTAAGACCATCTTGTAGTGTTCTTTCTTTTTACCCAATATAGTGTTTATGCAAGAAGAAACCTTGGAGAGAGAATAAGCGAATATCGAGAGAGAATGGCATGTTAAGCAGCTACTCTCCCCAGAGGTCTAATTCATCATTTGAACAGTTTCATACAGTCTCGCTTTTCCTGCAGGGCTTTCTCTAACTCAAAGTGGTTGCTCCTAAACATGTTAAAAAGAGAGATTACATGCAAAAATTCATTAAAATGAATTTATTTTTTACTTTCAAATCATTTGCACAAGCTTGCGCAAATGATACAAAAATAAAAAGTAAAGTTGGCTAAAAATATCCACCTGCCGATGTTTTGAAGTCATGTTAAAGGAGGCTTTTAGGAACACCTTGAAAGTTTAGTTACATCAAATTCCTCTGGGGGAATTTCAACTCCCTTTGCCAGTTCGGATCTTTAAGAATCTTTTAGAGCTGAGCTTTTGAGTGTGTTTGTGTGTTGCAGGTGCGTATTTGTGTTTGGAAACTCACAGCACTCTTAATTTAGGCAGCAGGTGGCAGAGATCGTATGGCAGGCCGGTCAGTCCAGCTCGGGTCAACGTACTGAAAGAAAATCAAAGAGGAAAGTTTACACTGTGTGTGTGCGAGAACCAGGCGAGAGAAACAGTTAGTGAAAAAAACACATTAATAAATGAATGTGAATGCACTGAAAAATATGACTTAAAAATGAATAAACTGAGATTTATCTCTAGGGCAAGTTAAAAATTAAAAATGAAAAAATATATAGTATAGTATAGTATATTTCTAAAACAAGTCTTGTTTTGAGGGTGTCTAGATTATTATTTATTCTTTTACTGGAACCAAGACAAAGATCATTCAAATGGATTGATTAATTATAATAAATTAAATATTAATAAGTCAGATTAATGTAATTTTAAGTTGACTGTGCTTAAAAATTTAAGGCGTCTTTTTTTTTTTTTTACAGTGTAAATATTGTTAATAAACACTGTTTCTGTGTTGGGCTGGTCGGGTTCCTCAAACTAAGCTTTGTGCAAAAATTGTAAACACTCTGAGGCGCTATCAAAATGTTGCTTAGTTTGAGGATCCCGACCAGCCCAACACAGCAACTTTGACTCAAACAATGGCGTAATATTGGGGTGCGCCCAAAAAGCTGTTTGAAAACCCTTCCCCCTAAACTCTAATGAGTGGTTTAATGATCCGTGGCTTTTAGGATCAGTAACTATATACTTCATATTAACAGATGCTTCACCAGTAAACATCGAAGGGCTCGGTTCAGCAGGCCCTTGCCTAAGCATTGTTTTTAGCCTTGTGCGAAACCTGCTGACATGCTGAGAGATCAGTAAAAGCATCTCTATTTTGTCAACGGTTATTCCATTGTCCTCGACGGTGGGAAGAACTTCTGGAAGTCTCTTAAGTGAAACCGATCCTGCGTGAAATGGGGACATTTGATCTCAGACTCACAGAACTTGCAGGCTGGTGGTTCCTTTCAAATCTGGAAACTCTCGGATCTCAGTGGCCCCGTTCAAAGAGCTAAAACGAGATTAGATAACTCATTAGTGAGGATCGTTCTGCTAATGAAGATGTCATCCAGAAAAACCACAGGGATGTCTACTGTTACCGTACACACTTAGCTCTCCATCATCTAGAGGGATATATTATTCCACTTGATTCCATCATTTTGATTACACTTGCAAAGTTTCCCAAAATCAACAATGGAAGACGGTAGACTTTGTATCAAAATAATGAATGCTGAATAGACACTCACAGCATTCTTATGCATTATCTGTGTAATTGGAGAGAAGTAAATTACTTTTTTACTGGTTTTATGAAAAGCTAAATCTCATATTCTGGCATTTATGAGGTTATAATTGAAACGTGCTGTTTTTTGGAGACAAATTACTAGTTTAATGTTTACTTATGAGAGAGGTGATGGCAAGAGGTGAGCAAGATTACAGTATTCATCAAAAGGAAAGCGATTATGAAATGGAAATTATACACATCTGCCAACTGGTACTTTAGAGGTGCATTATCGGAAGCCAAACGGTTCTATTTAATCATGTGTATGTGATCATTTCACACATAGACGTGTACTTACAGTGTGTGTAGCTTTGGCAAGAACTGAAATGCTGATCTTCCAACAAACTGAATGGGATTCTCGTAGAAATGACTGAACAGAGAAGAAAAATACATTCGTTTTTGTTAAAAATTGAATGGATCATTCTAAACGGTTGCCTTTTCCATTTTGACAAGGACATATTTAAATCCTTTCAGCAAAATAATCTTTTTAAGCATTAATAAGTACAAAGTGCCATATCCAGCTAAATTAATAAAACTTTACATATGCTGAGACATAACAGAACTATTTCTTGTACTATATTGTAACAGAGTTGACAACAAATTTAGCATTTAACACAATTGTTTTTAAGGATTATAAAATATTTTAATGTTGTCTTTTTTATCAACTTTAACAAAAATGTGTTGTTCTTGGTAACAGGGTTGAGATGTAAAAGCGTGGTAACAGGATTGAGATGTTAAAAAAGTGGTAACAGGATTGAGATGTTAAAAAAGTAGTAACAGAGTTGATGTAAAAGTAATTCGTAATAGGTTTGATATGTAAAACAAGTGGTAACAGGATTGAGATGTTCAAAAGTAGGAACAGAGTTGAGATGTCAAATTAATTGGTAACAGGGTTAAGATGTAAAAAAGTGGTAACAGGATTGAGATGTTAGAACAGTAGAAACAGAGTTGAGATGTAAAATTAATTGGGAACAGGATTGAGATGTTAGAAAAGTAGTAACAGAGTTGAGATGTAAAATTAATTGGTAACAGGGTTGAGATGTTAAAGAGTAGTAACAGAGTTGAAATGTAAAAAAAAGTGGTAACAGGATTGAGATGTCAAAAAAGTAGTAACAGAGTTGATATGTAAAATTAATTGGTAACAGGATTGCGATGTTAGAAAAGTAGTAAAAGAGTTGAGATGTAAAATTAATTGGTAAGAGGGTTGAGATGTAAAAAAGTGGTAACAGGATTGAGATGTTAAAAAGTAGTAACAGAGTTGAGATGTAAAAAAGTGGTAACAGAATTGAGATGTTAAAAAGTAGTAACAGAGTTGAGATGTAAAAAAGTGGTAACAGAATTGAGATGTTAGAAAGTAGGAACAGAGTTGAGATGTAAAAGTAATTGGTAACAGGGTTAAGATGTAAAAAAGTGGTAACAGTGTTGAGATGTAAAAGTAATTGGTAACAGGGTTGATATGTAAAAAAAGTGGTAACCCGGTTAAGATGTAAAAAGAAGTAGTAACAGGGTTGATATGTAAAAAAAATGCTAACAGGGCTGTTGTGTGCGGGCCTCAAACCCAGGTAACTGACTGGGATTGGATGGGGGCGCTCTAACATGGAGGCTAAAGACCGCAGTCTCTAGCGTTAGTCGCTAGAGCGCCTCTTGAGATAAGGAGAGTGAGGGTTTAACTAGCATAACTCTTACTAGCTGGCCTCCTTTACATATAGAAAAAATAAAGATTTTTATCTTTTTATGCCAACCCTGTTAACATCATAACTATTGTTTATTACAAAATAGACTACTATTCAACAGATAAAATGACATTTTTGACAATGAGGTTTCATTTGTTAGCATTAATGTATTAACTAATATGAACTAACAATGAACAATACATGTTGCATGTTGTAACAATACATGAGTATTTATTAATCTTTGTTAATGTTAGTAAATAAAAATCCTGCTGTACATTGATTATTTATGTAAGTTCAGTGCATTAACAAATGTTAACAAATACAACATTTTAATAATATATTAGTAATTGTTGAAATTAACATACACTAATCTTATTAAATGCTGCAGAAGAATTCTTAACTAATGTAACTTATACATTAACTAATAACTAATACATTAACTAATGTTAACTGGTGAAGCCTTATTTCTTGCAATAAAAATCGATACATTTGCTAATACGGGTAGGAGAAAGCAAAAGGCACTCGTTATATTATATTTGTCATATATTTCCTGCTCCGTTGGCTAAGATAAACAAACTTCTATAACATGCCCTGTCTGTTACACGTTTAGTCAACAAAAAAAGGCTTTACTGTCGTTTCTGAGACGAGATACTCACATGGTCTGCAGAAGTGGGTTCCCCACAAACGCTCTCTCGGGAATGGCCTTAATGTTGTTGTTGTGGAATCCCCTGCAGGATGCATTGGAGAGTGAGAATATGACCATCTGCACACTTAAACACAGTCTACTATAGGATGAGGAAATCCAGTGATCAAGACCCGCTTTAGGAGTGCTTTTGCTAACTGCATCTGTTCCGTATAGGCTATAAATTTTAGCGCTGACGTGCTATTCGGAGTGGCCACACATTCAACCACTGCAACAGCTTATAATTCATCATCATCTGCCGTCACTGGGAATATAACATGCTAAAGTTAATTTATGGCACACATGTTGCCAGCAAATTGTAATCCGAAAATTCTAAACAGTCTAAAATAATTACACGTGTTAAATAAACAAGGTTAAAAGGTCTTTTTTTGGGTGCCGAAATTGAATTCATCACCTTGCACAATCGAGTCCAATTGCATTTTATCTTTTTATAAAGTGCAGAACTCTCCCATAAGCACACGTGAAAAGCATTTGGTTGCGTCAATTCAAATCTGCCCATGTAAACATCCTCTGTATCTTACAGAAACACCTGTCGGGAGGCAGTCCCGCAGGCAAAAAACACTTTAGGATACTTGAGAAGGAAGGACTTAAGCGCTCATCTCTAAGCATCTGCTTTTTTTGCAGGAAACTTGTGCTTGAGAACCACATTCTAGGGACTAAGCGGGATTTACAAGGAGCACGAGGCCAGGCCAAGCGGTCCACTTTAAAGGAAGCACGCTGACACATGTATGCTGGGTAAGTTAGTCTCGGTTACTTACAGTTCCTGAAGCTTGGCCAGTGTGCGAATGGCCACGGGGAACTCTTGAAGTTCATTGAAGTTCAATTCCCTAGAGAAAGGAGACCAATCATAAGAGGAACACAAGCTAAGAGAAAAAGGATTTCTGATTCAATATGCAACGCTACGTCCTTTTTTTAAAAAAAAGTTCTGTCTTGCATAAGACCACCTTTGGAACAACAATTAGCTAGCTCGTCACATATTAGCCCAACTGTTTTGACGTTTTTATTTGATCTTTCATCCTACGTGTCTGTAGCATAAGCAAACACTTAAGCGCTGTGGTTCCAATCAGTCAAAATCTTTCCCTGTGACCTTGCGGGTTTTCCGTGTTGCTCGTCCTTGGAGACTTAGACAGCTGTTCTAAGCTAATCTGACATGACGTGACCTCTCCTCTGCATACATTATTTTTGTTGTAAGCGTTTCATTAGCCTTCTAGGAAACCTGCGTCAAAAAGCGGGCTTGAACCAAAACACGGGCGGTTGCTAAGGGCGAGCGGCCTTACACGCAGGTGCAAGAACAATGTGTTTATGGCCGCAGTTTGCATGTTGTTTTCCTTGGATCTCAGCGCTCCTTTTCATCTCTGATTCTTTCAGTTTTTCAGAGAATAATTATTGGGAAAATCCTATAATTGAACAGGAGCTTTTTTTCCCTCCACAAACCTTTTGCCCTGTAAAGGCGACTGGGCGGCATTAATAGGTGCCTTTTGGCCCTGTATCCCTTCGTCAAGGTCCAGGTCTTAGTCATATCGTCCGCTCCCCGCAGTTACAATACCCAATGCTGAATGTGTCTCTTCATACCCATAATTACATGTCTTATCCCTTAGTGTTAAGTGTACGCTTTCAAAACAGTCCAAATGTTTATATATTTTAGTCTTTTTTTTTTTCTTTCTTTAAGGGGAAAAACATTTCTGGCAGGTGGCCAGTGCGTTTGAAGTGAGCTTGGTGAATAGGGGTGGACCCGCGTTGGACGCCATCCAGAAAGGGCGAAACACTTGCTTAATTCCAGTGTGCGTGGGTGTACATGTGTTTGTCTATATGTGCGTGAGTGTGTCTGTGTTGCAAAACACTCTTAAAAGCAAACTGATCTATTTGAGGTGAATATATATATAAAGAAATTATTGATACTCGTCAAATTATCATTATTTTTTTATCATTATCAAAAATAATCCATTTTCAAATACGGTCTGACCCACAGTTAGTCCCGCCCCAAACTCATGCCATTGGTTGAAGCAATGTTGGCGGGCTGGTCAAGATGCTGCAGAACCCGATTTCACTAAGTGCAACATGTTCCTGGATCAACATCTTTTGATCCCAGGACAACATTCCAATCAAGCAATCAGATTTGTGGGACAGGGTTATGTGCTTCTACATCAATGTTATTTACCATAATTTCCCTCTAAATCTTTTGGGTTAGGTTAGGTTTAGGGGTAGGAATATGGTTAGGACTAAATTTATGTACAGAATGTTGTTCCAGAATCAACTAAATTGAACAAATTGACACAGGAACACATCTAACTCGGTAAAACCTGACTAAAAACAAACAGCAACGTCTTAGTAGTAACACTGCCATTCAGGGGCATCGATCTATGAATGGCTTACTTGTAGATTACAAAAATAGGTCCCACTTTATATTAAGTGGCTTTAAGTACTATGTACTTACATTGAAAAATAAGTACAATGTACTTGTGTTCATGTTGTATTGTAAAACACTTTCGCTGCTATTGAGGTGTGATACGGGAAAGGTTCGGTTGGTTTAAGGGTTTAAGGGTGGGTTAAGGCGTAAAGGCCTGTTCGCACCGGGACGAATTACCCGCGTGATATTCGCCAACGTTTAACGCCTCATGACTAAACAAAGGGCGCCAATGTGAGTGTGCACACTGACGCGTAAAACACCACGCGTAAAAGCGGGATTTAAAAAAAAACAAAACGCCTCGGGTTTGTTTTTTTAGTTTGGCGCGCCGTGTCAAAAACCATACGACCAATGAGATTGGCGCTTTTGCTCACGTGTTTGAAGCTTCTGAAGTTACTGTAAAACACAACTTGGGGGCACTCAAACACAAAACTGTCTTGCCGAGCACACATATGCAACAGCGAAGAAGATCTACGCCAAGTAGTGTCGCCGTCTACACAGCCAGGAGGAAGTAAGACGAGGAAGATGCAAGGCAAGATGAATGTAGAGCTGCTGGTCTAGTTGGTGCTAGAACGTGAAGAACTATATGATAAACGTGACAGCGACTGCAAACATAATAAATTTAATAAAAGAAAACTGATATGGAGTGGTATTGCAGAGCAAATTGGCGCCCTCTAATGTCAGGGAATGAATTTGCATGTTCACTCGCCTCATCGTCAGCGAAAATCGCTTGAGTGTGAACACAAAAAAAGCGTTGAAAAACGCTGACGAATAACGCGCACTGATATTCGTCCCGGTGTGTACGGACCTTAAGGGAAGGGTCAACTGTGTAATTACAAATGTACAAATTTACTGTTTTTTGTTTACAAGTACAATGTAAAAACATGTTTGTAAGTCCCATTGTATCAAATTATTAATTTCAATGTAGGTACATAATACTTAAAGGTGCTGTATGCGTTTTTTAGCGGCCTCTAGTGGTGATGTTTCAGAATGCATCAAGAGCGCTCGTGCTTGTGTGCGTGCTCGATCTCAAGAGCGAGCAATCACTACCGGCCACACGGAGACTTTCAACGCAACGGCGAAAGCACCACACAACATGCTGGAAACTAATGGAAACTCCACTAGAGTTACAATAATTGCCTACTTTTATCAGCTTGACGTTGAACTAATGCTCTGTGTTCGCACACCATGATAATGTTACAATAAACTGCATTTAGCCGACGTGATAAGCCATTTCACTAACTATTCGTGTGTCTTTCACAATCAGCAATGTCAACATAGGTGAATGTATAATATATGATAACGAAAACGGTTAGTGAACTAAACTGAAAAATTTCAGTGTAACAGTAAGATCGTAGGAAGTACTGAACGTGTCTGGAAATGTGTATAAACAATATGATGGTAGTGGGATGAGTCACGTTAGTCAGTACAGATCTAGCAAATAAAAGTTACATCCTAAAGCAGCTACTTTTTGGTATCCTGGAACATTCTTTTGTAATCATTTAATGTTTCATGTAGTTTACATTGCTATTTCATTAGAGTTTACTATGTTGTATTAATATGTTGCCGATGTTGATCCGTGTTTTCGTCCGGAGTCGACCAGATTCACGGTTTGCCTGACGAGCTTCAGAAGATTTTTTTTTTTGGAGTTTGTGTTGGAGTCTGTGTTGTGGTGGAGGCAGGATGTTTTGGGGGGTTATCAGACTCCATGTCGTCAGCTGAAGTGCCGTTGGTCCCATAGACTGGATAGAGAGGCTCGGGAGCGCGCAATAAATCCGACCCGGAGACCTCGCATATAAATATGAATATTGGCCTTCAGAGGTAATAGCAAAACTCGAAAAGTGGATCATTGCAATGTGTGATTACAACCCCATCAAACACAGGCAATAAAAAAAAGATTCATTTTATAAAAATAAAAAAAAGTTACATATAGGACCTTTAAAGCCACTTAATATAAATTGGGACCCAAAATGAACCTTGTATAACAAATATACTAAACAAGAGAATCAAAAGGACTGCATAACCAGTGCATGAGCAAATTAGATTTTTATGAATGTGAATCTTTTTTTTAATTCATTAGTTCTCTCACTTCTAGTGAGTCATGAAGGGTTTAAGTCATTGCATGAAAATTCACTTGGTTTTCGGCCTATAAAATGGACTGCATATGGAGAGACTGGGAACACTGCTGTGGGCGAGCCGTGCCGCGTGGCTCTGCCATGTCTACATCCTGGTTTTGTTTAGAACATCCGTCAGTCTTGTTTGGAGACATTACTTTGATATGGCAGAGAAGAGGAATGCCTTTCATTTCCTGGGAAGACCTCATTGTTTAGAACGGGAGCTGTCAGTTACCTTGATTTACAATTCGTCAAACCACGCAGAAGTCTGTTTGAAAGCTAAATCATCAGGCATCATAACAAAACAACGGGGCAGTGGCCACTAAGTCTGATGATTATGAATGCATTTTCAGAGATAATTATAGTGATGGGGATTACAGCAGCATCAATAAAAAGATGCACATCATCCCCCAAAAAGATATCCGAGACCCTTTAAAGAAGGCTAATATGTTTCCCTCCGTTGTTTCAGGAAGCTCAGCACTTTCCAAACACACATGTGCAACTGAACGGAGGCAGCTGGCGTGATTTCTTACAGTGTGTCATGTTACATATAAGAATATTTGCCTCAGGAAGATTAGTTTCTTGCTTAGCCATCCTTGTAGCGATGATTACAATGTAATTCAGTATGCAACATGACTACATATTACGGTTTCTGGGACTTTTTATTTGTTTACTACTATGCCATTTTAATTGTAGTGTATACAAGTTTTAAAACTTGTAACTTTATCCACTACAGACACATTCCAAAGTGTTTATTTATATATATATATATATATATATATATATATATATATATATATATGAAGAGTTCAGATGCAAAAGCTCTAAGTGCCATTTGAAATTTTCTTCTAAAATGATCATTTTTTATCAAGCTTGTATATTTAAGTTCAGTAATTTCACTTAAATGGCAATGAAGATTACCTATTAATTGTCATTTAAGTGAAATTACTGAACTTAAATATACAAGCTTGATAAAAATGATCATTTTAGAAGAAAATTTCAAATGGCATTTAGAGGCTTTTGCATCTGAACTCTTCATATATATACTGTATATATATATATATATATATATATATATATGGATGGATATTAGATGGATATCCACACTGTGGCTATCCTAATTGAGAAACACTGCCCTTTAAATATCATAACGGATTCTCGTATCACCCTGGCCTTTAATAATAATAACAACATTATTATCATTTTTGTCATTTCCAAGTGCTTAAGTCTAGTGCAATAAATATTTTCTCTCCCTAAAATCAAATCTCCTTCCAAACGGCAAATTTATCAAGCCGCAGAATTTTCACGGGAGAGTTTCAACGCACGGTTCCTCTGTGATTGCTCTCAAATGAAGTGTTCAGTTCAGTGTGTGCAATTCTCAAGGCTGAAATCTTCTTGTAAAGAGGAAAACGTCATCTTTAGCACTTCAGCAGGCTGTTAAAAAGCAGGTGTGAACCTCTCGGTATCCTGGAGACCACCATGACTTTAGCATATGTGTAATCCTTTAAAGCCAAACTTTCATAGCATGGTCTATGTAATGTCTTTCATACATTACATTACAAATATGTGTTGGCTTTGGTTCATAGGCCCCTTTCAACATTTCTCATGAATTTTAAAAGCATTTCTCATGTATTTATTGGGCCTATTTAACATTTGATTTCAATCTACCATATTTGGTAACGTATAAAAAAGTTATATAGCTTGAATCTGTTAGAGAATGTGTGCTATATCCAGGTGGGATTTATGAAAATTGTAGCCAGTAGCCATAAAATGATTGTTTATTAATTTATTCATTCTTATATATTTGTATGAATTGTGTTATGACTGTCAATTAAAACTTAATCCAGTGTAACATCATTTCAACCACCTCAAACATGGGTCATGCTATTGACATTGCCTGAATAGTCCAATATAACTGCATGGGTGTAGTGATAGAACGCATAAATATCCACATTATGAAAGAAATTATTTCCCATGACATTTCCCACTCAATTCAATTACCTTATTTACTGTATTTCTGAATATATGAAGCTAAAAGGGAAAGGGAAGCACACAATAAAGCAAATTTGTCACCTGTAATACCAGCATAGGCCACTAGGACGTCAGCTTTATAACCACAAAGGGCCCCTTAAAATCATTGTATAGTTTGCACACTTCTTAGACGTTTGAGTACTTTCGTATCAAGCAGTAAAGACATCATCCAACACTGAAGTCATTGTCAGGGAATCATTGCTGCTTCTATTACAGAATTTGAAAGTCTGCCATAAATTCTTCGATTTTAATAAGAGGTACGAGTGTTTCTTAAAAACAAGGTACTGCAATTAACATGTTCATATCTCAACAGCACAAGTATTGTGTAAAGAATGCTATGTTTATAGTTCATACAAAGCTGAACCACTGAACATTCAGTAAGTAGAGTCAGGCTAGTATGCTAGTCATTTTGATTCATATTTACAGCCACATAATGATAACACGAGGATGCCAAAATCAAATAACAGATCAGGGTCTGTTTGCATTAAAAACAGGAAATGCTTTCATGTTTTTAATCTTTCCTGAAGGAAGATCTTACTCACAGAGTCTCGAGGCTGTGCAGTCCCTCAAAGCAGTTCTGTCCGAGGGTCCGGATCATGTTGTTATGAAGATGCCTAAACATGAAATCATTAATTAGCGTTATGGCAAACCTCAGGAATGACACCTGTTAGGCTGTGCACATTGCTTCAAATAAATGTGAATGTGGTGGATGATATATAAACTTAAACCACACTATCCTTTCACTGCTTTGCAAATGAAAGAGTTTAAGATTATTGTGGTGTCCTATCAAACCAAGGCATGTGTTCAAACTTTCTCTGATTTCCTGGTTTCCGTCAGTCACACCGATACATGCACAATGGTTAGTGTGATGTACTCAGAATCAAGGGCATTTCTAATCCATGTTAAAGGGATAGTTCACCCAAGAGCTGTATTATATATTTAATATATAGTCTTTTTGTAAATGTGTTTTTGTGTATTTTATTATTGTAATAGGCATAGTGTACCCTATGTTATCTTATAGTGTTATTTAGATATTTTTTAGTCAATTTGCTATAGACCTATAAATGTATTTTCTTGTTTGTATTGTAATGCTTTTTTACATCTTGGCCAGGGGACTACAGATGAAAAATAGCCTTTTGGCTAATTCTGGCTTTTTTAACCATGTTTGTTCATGCGTTTTGTGAAATTGCACTGTCCCCTTTTAAATAAACCAATAAATCAAATCAAATCAAACCCAAAATTCTGTCAGTATTTACTCTCCCTCATGTTGTTCCAACCCCGTAAGAATTTCGTTCATCTTCGGAACACAAATTAAGATATTTTTTGTATTTTTATTCAACGCATTCTCATCCTTTAACGTCATAAAACGCTATATGAAAAAACGGCGCTATACTACGCACATGGCACCCTTTATCGTTAATATAACACGCGCTGTGAGGGCTAAGTTTAGGTGTGGGGTAGGGTGTGCGTGTCATATTCACGCTAAAGGATTTATGACGTCTTGGGTTTGCGTGTTATATTAACGATAAAGGGTGCCATGTGCGTAGTACAGCGCCGTTTTTGCATATAGCGTTCTATATGACGTTAAAGGATGAGAACGGGCTGTTTTATTTCACTCCTGCATACTAGTCCATAGGCTTCTTGAGGAATTGAAACTTGCCGGCCTCGAAAAGTTATTAAAGACATCGTTAAAATAGTCCAAGTGACTTCAGTGGCTCAATCTTAACTTTATCAAGCGACGAGAATACTTTTTGTGCGCAAAAAACAACAAAAATAACGACTTTATTTCAACTATTCATTTACTTCTCTCTGCCTCGAGTCAGGTTACTAGTCTAACAGCGTATGATCTGTTGTTGTACGTCACATGCAACACACACATGACCAGCGTCGGCCAATAGTGAGCCTACGTGTGACATAGCTCTACGCTATCACACTACGTTAAAGGGTTAGTTCACCCAAAAATGAAAATTAAGTCATTAATTACTCACCCCCATGCTGTACCAACCCCGTAAGACCTTCGTTCGTCTTCGGAACACAAATGAAGATATTTTTGATTAAATTTGAGAGCTGTATAACTACCACATTGGCTCCTAAGGGACTGCCTCTTGACGGCCCAAAAAGTCAATGAAGAAAATGTTTAAATATCCCAAGTGACTACCGTGGCTCAACTATATGTTTATCAAGCGACGCGAATACTTTTTGTGCGAAAAAACAAACAAAAATAACGAGTTTATTCGACTATTTCTTTTCTTCCTTGTAGGCCAGAACGAGACTTCCTTATAGATTTCCACGACGCATGCGCGAGAATTGCGATCTGAAGTAGTGTAAAGCAGATCGCAACTCTCGCGCATGCGTCGTGGAAATCTAAGGAATTCTCGTTCTGGCCTACAACGTCATTTTTGTTTGTTTTTTCGCACAAAAAGTATTCGCGTCACTTGATAAACATATAGTTGAGCCACGGTAGTCACTTGGGATATTTAAACATTTTCTTCATTGACTTTCTGGGCCGTCAAGAGGCAGTCCCTTAGGAGCCAATGTGGTAGTTATACAGCTCTCAAATTTAATCAAAAATATCTTCATTTGTGTTCCGAAGACGAACGAAGGTCTTACGGGGTTGGTACAGCATGGGGGTGAGTAATTAATTACTTAATTTTCATTTTTGGGTGAACTAACCCTTTAACTGACTAAAGTCGTTATTTTTGTTTGTTTTTGCGCACAAGAAGTATTCTCGTCACTTGATAAAGTTAAGATTGAGCCACTGAAGTCACTTGGAGTATTTTAACAATGTCTTTAATAACTTTTCGAGGCCGGCAAGTTTCAATCCCTCAAGAAGCCTATGGACTAGTATGGAGGAGTGATCCAGCTCTCAGATTTCATCAAAAATTTCTTAATTTGTGTTCCGAAGATGAACGAAGGTCTTACGGGGTTGGAACAACATGAGGGTGAGTAAATACTGACACTGAACTAACCCTTTAACATTTAACAATTTTCTCTGATTGTAGAGATTGGATATGTTGGGGTAAGATGCTAAGCATGCTGATCCAGGAATACATCAACATTGTTTATACTATATTTTGTGTGGAAGTAGATACGTACAGGACAACTAGGTTGGAGAGGTTCCTGAAGGCATAGTCAGGGATGTGGGTGATGCGGTTTAGGGCAAGGGTCATAGCCTGGAGTGAAGAGAGGTCATTGAGGGCGCTTATTGGGATCTCTGTCAGGGCATTGTCATCAAGCCACAAGTGCCTCAGTGACCGCATACCCAAGAGGGTCCTTGCTGGCACCTCCATAATCAGGTTGGCATCCAGACGCCTGTTTTTATTTGAATGAACACAAGCAGATGTTTATTCCTGTACAAAGGTTATGAGGGTGCAGAAATTACAATGCAGTCATGTTTAACAGTCTTAACCTTTCACCTAAAAAATAGGCATTTATTTCATTTCAAATCAACAGCAGACATTAGTTAATATGAGCAATTACTGTTGGCAAGAATTAAGAGATGAAAGCCATTAGGCTTTACGGGACTGGTGTTATATACCTTTCCCTAAAGATGAATCATTGAAGGACGTTTCTGAACCTGTGTAAGCAAGACACTATACGCGACCCACCTTCCATAAAAATATACTTAGGGCCAGACATACTTAAAAGGGCAATTTAGCACTAGAGCGCAATTTCAAAAAAGCGCGATGGGAGTGGAATGTTCTGCACGTGATCTACTGACGAAACACAAGTGAAAGAACACAGACGCAGTCAGATCATTTCCATAATGACCAACGCCATCTACCAAGAGCAGCGTAAATTAGCACCTGGTTTAAGACATGCTTCTTTCTTGGCGGTAAATAATGGAGCAAATGCCAGTAAATTGACATGTGCGAACCTTAGTAAATCACTGTGATTCTTCTAAATACTCTCCTCCCATAAATTCTGTGTCCCAAAGGGAAAGTCCTACAAAATCATATGCAATGTAACACTGTCCACACCTAAATGTTCACTGCATGTCTTTAGTAAATTTTTAACGCCAAAAGAGGGTTTGCGCTGGTGCAAGTTGCTAGTAAATCTTGTCCATAATAAGGTCTTTCACCAACTGTAGACTTTTTGATAATAAGGCCTGACCTGGCATGACTCCAGCCCAGTATTTGTGACCCAGTCAGTGGTAACACTCCTTGTCCGTGCAGAGTCCTGTCATGGAATCTACCTCTTTCATTGAATTCATTAAACTGCCAGAGGTATATCAAAACAGATGAACAAAGGACATAAATTGTGGCTAAATAGAAAGATCTGCGGTCACAACAATATCATAATTAAAGGATAATTTTGTTGCCTCTTTGTTTCAATCTTTTTTTGTTCTGGTGTAAGCATTGGTACCAATATCTAAGCACTTTAGCACCCCATCGCCCCTTTAGTAACTCAAGCATGGACTTGTTTAATGAGAGTTTTGACACGATTGCTGCTCTAAACGTTTAAAAGGGAGCAGGTGGAGTGCTTTTCTTTGTGGATTGTCACATTTTTTTTTTTTTTATTTAAAGCTTTTGAAGAAAGGGTGCTAAATCACAGCAAGTGTGTTTCAGAGGATACAAAGAAAAGTTGTGCAATCACAAACCAGGCGTACAAGATTCCACTCTCGATCCAACCACATGAAGGCATTTTGTAAATTGGCCATTCCTCTTTCATTTCGCTTGCGCTCATATGGTGTAACAAAGCACCGATTGATAATTTGATGGCTTTGTGCATGGCATGGTGAGCTGATTTGGTTAAAGCCACCAAGCAATTGTTCCTCCATGCTGACTGGAAGGCTTTAAGTCAGTATTGAATTAACAGTTTTTCTCCCTGGTTTTTGGAAATAAAACAAAGAAACTAAGCTAAAGACAAAAGCTGCGAAAAACAAAAAAAAATCAAGAGGTTGCTGGAGATAATTGAAAGTTCAGACATTTGGATTCTTTCACAAATCGAAGAACTGAGTGAAACTCCCCCAGTTTCTTTGCAAGGCTGTTGTTCACAAACCTTGACATCTTCACAACCAAGATGAATGTCCTCCCTGTGTCAACAAGTTAAGTCTTTGATCTAATAAATGTTGCCCCGTGGATTGGTGGGGGGTGTTGAACCTCAGCGATCAGCGAATCGTGATGTATGATAGCAGCAGAGCACGTGGAGTTAGCCGCAAGCACTTCCTCTGCATTTTTTCCCCATGACCTTTCACACACATTAATTTGCGCTGGCCTCTCCTCACCTCCCCTCTGGCCTCTTCAACCCTCGAGTCGTTCACCTCAAGGTAATGCACGATGAGCATCAATAGTAGAGGAACTTGATCTCAAAGTGCAATGCTATTTGGCTTGAAGAACACCCCCAATGTTCTCAGACTAGGTAGCAGTGATTCGAATTAAACACCAATATCTTGCTGATGACATCTCAATCATCTGGCTTGATAGGTTTAAGACTTTATATTATAAAGAAGAATGAAGATAATTCTTACCTTCTTTATAGGTAAAGATAATTCTTCTTTATGATAAAGAAATTATATATGTAAACATTGCTTTAGTCATCTCTTTTTGTGTGGAATCTCATTGGTAACCAACATGGGATCAAGAGGTGTTGCATTGCGTCTGATTTAAGGAAGGTAAGTTTTATTGTTGCTCAGCTTTGACTGCATCTTTATCAGATCTTTCTTTCAAAGACTAAACCCTGGAAGGATGGTCTTGACAGAGCATCAAAGGATGCTCTGTGCTGAGTGTAGCAAGCATAGACTCTAGTAAAGAAACAAAGATGAGTTTCATCACCAATCCTCTCTCCTGCCCCAACTCATCTTCCCTCTGTCTACATCGGGCGCCAGTGGACTTCAAACCTTATAGCCCCCCCAGTGGTTAACCGATCCCCATCTTATCATTACCCTAAATTACATGTTTGTTGAGAACTAAATGCCTTTCTACTCTTGTGGGAACTCAGGATAGAGCACCTAGCTGAATCACTGCATATTCTTTGTTATGGGGGATTGAAAGTGAGCGTAAGTTGGCTGGACGAATGCCAGAGCTCTGTCTCACTACAGGGAGGGCCTGGACACAGTCTATGCACGTCTGGAGCCTCTTCTGGAACCAGGCACGTCTTCCATGCGGAAAAAAAAAAAAACTCTGTTGGTGGCAAAGGAATTAAATTTGTACGCCATGACTCTAATGAAAACATCCTTGCAAAGGTAGAAGGAAATGAGCGCATGGATATTTACATGGAATTATTCATTTGGAAAAAGTGGGTGTGCGGCTCCGCACCGGGATGCTGACTGGCATTGGGAAACTGGAATAATTTAAAAAGGGGTCGTGAAGTGGATGTGAGTCGAGCAGATGGACGAGGCCAGACAAAATCCCAGACAATATTTAGATTCTGACCTTTTCATGGGGAACCAGTTAGGAATAGGGGGCGTGATTCCGATTAGGAGGAAAACTTTGGACCTAAGGGAAGAGTAACTGATGGAAAATTGGGCTCTTCACAGCTCATTGAATCTCCCAGCGCTCGCTCAGGAGCCAGTGTGCAGTGTCTAGCGGTTTCCTCATGGGTTCCAGATGCGCCAACAGGCCCTGCAAAGGTCCCTCCTTTTCACCGTTCTGATATTAAATGTGACATAGTCACGTTTTGTCTTCCTCAAAAACACTGAACTCTGGAATATCATATTTGTCTCCGTTGCGAATTTGCATTAAGGTAATAAGTCTTATAGAGAAAGTATAAAGCAGACGCACTAAATTCATTTTTAAATTGTATTCATTTAAAGTCAAGAAATACAGTATGTTGAATCTTGTGAACAACTGCATAGCATTGTTTGCAAATGAAAATCCAAAATAGAATGAAATGTATTACCAAAAATCTATGGGTCTCACTAGTGCACAGCCGAAGAACACCTGTTTTACCGCTTCCATGTGTGTCCTAAATTGCAAACTTGATCCTCCCTGGTGGGGAGTTCTTTAATGAAGGGCCTAATGGTCCTAATAGGCATATAAATAACTGGGCTTTCCTGCATCAACTCTATTAGAGAGAAATGCCAAGAGTTACCTCATGACTAGATTGCAGTGTAGACCAAATAATCTTACTGCTAGAGACTTTATCTGATAGAGGGGTGCTAAATCATTCATTTCGTTACCCGTGCTGTGCTTATGATGTAATATTTGATGGATAGTTATTCATCATGTTTTCTGGACGAACAACTCCACTTCCACTTAGCATCTTCTAAGCAGAATAACATTCCACATGAGACCAATCTTTGAATCAATTGAATCTGTTTTATTCCAGCTGTTAAGTGTGAAGCTGTGGTCACAACCAGGAGGTCTACACTTGGCATGTGGACCTATCCAATGTTGCTTTAATATACACCATTGTTCCATGTAAATCTCTTACAGCCCAAGTTTGCTTTTGATCACTTGAAGTATGTGGTACTTACAGAGACAGCAAATTGGGTAATTCCCATGGGTCTTCACTGGGCAATCTCTCTAACTGGTTATTCTGCAACATCCTGCAAAGATACCATAAAAGAAAATTAGACAGGTAATTCCATCTGCTCTTTTTTAAAACACTAAATGTGACATTAATACATTCAAGAATGAAATCTAGTGTTATCTAAGTGGCATTCGGTTGCCGTCTATTTGTATTAAGGAAATCACCACTACAGTAGTTCCATATGAAATTTGCTGTGTGACGTATATATTTAAATGGTAACGCTTGTCAAAAAAAAAACAGACTCTAGAGACAATTTCGAATTGAGAATGAGAGTGTGGCTTCTGGTCACAAGAGTATTCCAGCTTACTGCTGATGAGGTTACCTGTCACTCACATCAATCAGTCAAGAGATATGATTTCAGGTACTGAGTGGTGCACTTTTCAGTGGACAAAACCAGAACATGGGAGGGGCAGAGAGACTGAACAAGGTGAACCAGTACGAGGGGGAGAAACTGCTTGGGTGGGCCACTGAGGTCATGCTCACAGGACTCGTCGAATAAAAGAACGAAAGAAACAGGAAGTGGTAGAACAATGACACCAAGCTCTTTGAACAAAGGAAATTATTCCAAAGTGAGAGCATGAGGCCACAGACGCTGAGCTTTAATTACAAGGCAGACAGCTTTATCATGTCCAATCAAATGAAACTCCTGACATTTGACCACACAGCCAGTGTTTGGAGGAATAAATAGTCCTTTGTGGGCAGGATGTCCTTATCAAGGAAATCATGGTGCCACCATAGCCATTGTGAATCTAGACTTAAAATGTCCAGCAGTCTTGATATGACATTGTGAACAAGCTTCTATTATTTAGTCATTCAAATGCCACAAAGTGTGTATTCATCCCCCCCTGCACTTTCGGTTTTGTGTGGCTATGTCATATTTTCACCAATTGTTCTTGATGTGACATTCTGGCCATGTTTATCTTGAAGTTTTAGTTAATATGTATTCAAATGTACATGTGATTCTGACTAGCTCATTGAAAGCAGAACATTAGTTCAAAAACATCAGGTCAGGTACTCGTGCCTAAGACAAGTTTGGTTGTTGAATAGGATATTATGAAGCACAATGGACGGAGCACAGAAAGCAAACAGAGAAAAAATGTGTAAGTATTGTTATACCCAACCCAATCCGTTTTTGTCTACACTGACCACAGAAATAAGATACCCGACAATGACAGACATTATCTTGTTGTTTTCTTCGAAAATGGTGGAAAGGGCATTCAAATACTAATGTTCTCATACTAAATGGAACTCTAGTAATGGTTAAAGAAAATTTTTTTTTTTTTTAATAAGGGACAATTCCTGAACTTTGCAACTACATGTCAACTAACCCTCATTAGAGTATTAGTAGACTGTCTGCTTAATATCTGCTATCTCTTTATTGTGATGGTCCTCCAACAGACATTATACTGACTCTAAGTAGCTATGCAACTACATGTCAACTTATTCTAACTCTAACGTCTACTAATACTCTACTAACACTCTAATGAGAGTTCTTAGACATGTAGGTGCAATGTTACTTAGACCCCATTTACACCTGGTATTAAAATGCGATCTGTATCCAGATAAGTTATCCGGATAATAAGTACCGATTCCATTTACACCTGGCCACATAAATGTGTTTTTGCAAAACGGATATGAATCCGATCTTAAACTCCCGCGTATGCAGATTTAATGGATTGCACGCCACCAAAAGCAACAGATTTGAGCTGCATTTCGTTGATCATCAGCTAATTTCCAAATCAGAGACATCAATAAAAGAGTGGCAACAGCGCTGTTAAGATCATTTCTTTTATTTACTTGAAGATGATTGTGTGTTAAGCGTCTGTGACTTACTTTCACTTTTATTTGCGATGTTTGCACGTTGGCTCGATGAATAGACGCTCAGCTGATCATCTGCGGTGATGCGTGTCGCAGTAGCGCCGTCATATCTGACTATAACATGACATATAGCCTATATAACAAGCTCACTCGTTTATTTTTTCCCTTTTTGGGAGGAGTAAAATATACATATGTGGTTTCAACAACCAGATTGCGTTTACACCTAGTAAAGATCCGGACACAATGCGAGCCAGACTACCTCCAGATGTGGTCAGGCAGATCCGATCGCGATCCGATCACAACGCATTTACACCTTGCATTAACATGCGATTTTTTATTATCCGGATAACTTATCTGGATACAGATCGCATTTTAATACCAGGTGTAAATGGGGTCTTATAGTCAACAGAATGTGTTAAAGGGACCATCCAAATGAAGTGAAACCAAAATATTAAACTGAGCTAATGTTATATACTAATAAATGGACTAATATAGACAATTACTGAGTTATTGGCACACAAAGTTTGTATTCCACTTTATGGGGTAATGAAAGGATTTGATGTGGGAGGGCAATTTTCTTGAGATATGCAATCTAAAAAGTAGATAAATGTGTTGAATTGCTGAATGACAATATAGGGCAAATTTACTGAAGCTTTAAAGCATGGGTGCCCAACTCTGCTCCTGCCGATCGACTGTCCTGCACAGTTCATCAGCAACCCTAATTAAACACACCTGCCTTTAATTTCCAAGTGACCCTGAAGACCTTAATTGGTTGCTTCAGGTGTGTTTGATTAAGGTTGGAGATAAACTGTGCAGGACAGTCGATCGGCAGGAGCAGGGTTGGGCACAACTGGGTTAAAGGGTTAGTTCACCCAAAAATGAAAATTAAGTCATTAATTACTCACCCCCATGCTGTATCAACCCCGTAAGACCTTCGTTAATCTTCGGAACACAAATGAAGATATTTTTGATTAAATTTGAGAGGTAGATCACTGCTACATAGGCTGCCTAATTATGTGTTCACACCGGATGCGAATAGCGAGTCAGGCGCGAATGATTTCAATGTTAAGTCAATGCAAAGACGTGTTACGTGCGTAAAAAATTCCTGCGGCGCGTCAAGTTTGTGCGAATGGCGCGAATTGAGCGTCTGGCGTGTTAAGCGCGAATGATTTAGTTAGTGCTATTTGAGCATTCACGCGTTTGACGCGTATTCGCGTCTGCCGCCCGAGTTGAAAAATCTGAACTTTGGCATCAATTCGCACCGCGTTAACCAATCAGGAACCTGCTGCTTGCTCACGTGGTGAAGTATCTGGATGCTTCAATAAATTATTTTGTAATATGACTAAATGCATGGTGGGATTATGCACAACAAAGCAAATATTTTATCACTTAAAACTTTATTTCTATATACGAGACATGTTAATTTTGTATTGAATCTTATTCATTCCATATCAAGATTATATGAAATATCATTATGATGTAAAGACAACCAACATGTGCATAAGTTTGTGTCTGGACTTGAGAGAGAAAATAATCACAGGACAGGTTAATAACTTTTGAAGGGTGGCTCTATTTATCATCAAAACAAAAATAAATGACAGCTAGATTAGATGGATGAGGGCGAGGGTGATCCTCGCTCCGATGTGGGACAACAGGTCATCAAACTGGCCGCGTGACAGGCGGAAGTACCGCTGACAGCGGCCGTCATCCAGACCAGCTCCTGGAGCGAGCAAATAGTGAAACTCGCCAAACGGTTCGGCTCCGAATGGTCCGGTGGACACAAATATACGACGACGGTGATCCCCACGCCGATGTTCTGCTCTCTAGAGTAAATACAGAGCGGTAACTCTCTTGATGAATGCTCGGTCGGCATAAAAACAATGGCCGCCAACGGATTTCGATTCTGATGCGCGTCACACACGTAAATTTCGCTTCTAACTTTTGTTTTTACGCACGCCAGTTTCACTCTTGACACGCGAATTAACACAAATTTGTCAAGCGTCAAACTAGACGCGTCAGACGCGAATTTGACGCGCTATTCGCGTTCGGTGTTAACGCAGCATAAGGGATCGAAACTTGATGGCCCAGAAAGTCAATGAAGAAAATGTTTAAATATTCCATGTGACTACAGCGGCTCAACTATAAGTTTATCAAGCTACGAGAATACTTTTTGTATTCCACGAGAGTTCAAGAGATTTCCACAACGCATGCGCGAGAATTGCGATCTCCTTCAACTATTTCACTTCAGTTCTCGCGCATGCGTTGTGGAAATCTCTTGAACTCTCGTCTCAGGCCTACAAGGAAGAAAAGGAATAGTCGAACAAAGTCATTATTTTCGTTTGTTTTTTCGCACAAAAAGTATTCTCGTCACTTGATAATCTTATAGTTGAGCCACTGTAGTCACATGGAGTATTTAAACATTTTCTTCATTGACTTTCTGGGCCGTCAAGTTTCGATCCCTTAGGCAGCCTATGTAGCAGTGATCCACCTCTCAAATTTAATCAAAAATATCGTCATTTGTGTTCCGAAGATGAACGAAGGTCTTACGGGGTTGGTACAGAATGGGGGTGAGTAATTAATGACTTAATTTAAATTTTTTGGTAAACTAACCCTTTAAGGACAGCACGGAAATGTACATGGAATCCTGTGTGGAAATTCTGAGATGTATGGTGGCGTGAATGTGTTTCATGCCTGGCCTTTGTCTGTCCTTTTTTACTCCATCAACTGGTTTTAATTCAGTCAATAAAATTACAATCTGTCAATAGAACATCAACAAACACCCAGGCATAAGGAACAGCTAATTGACCATTCACCACTGAGCAAAACCTGAATCATCACCTGTCAGCAGTTCTGTTTCTAATTTTGCAGTGAATGACACTGCTACATGTCCTTTTCAGAATGAATCACCCTGAATGTTATTTTCCATAGAAGCATTAACTGAAACAAAAACGCTCTCACTCTTTCTGTCTTTCGTTACTCACAGGACTTTGAGGTTGTAGAGTCCTTGGAGCACGGGGCCAGGGATGTGTCTCAGGTGGTTGCCCGAGAGTCTCCTGTGGAAGGACAAAAGAAGTGCTTTGGTTCATTTGCAGTCCAACACATTGATGACTTTAACAGATAGATGAGAATCTGGTGAATTCATAAAGGCGAGGGTGCATGTGTGTGCGTTCAGGAGCACACGGTGAAAACAAAAGTGAGAGACACACGAACCACGGCAGCTGTGGTTCAGATCTCTCTGGCCGCTGGTCTTTACCGCTCACGTACAGAAATCTTTTGTATGGTCAAGGAAAGGAGCCAAGATAGGAATGCGCTCTAAGCTCCTATTGCCTCTTGTGGCAACAAACGCGTCATAGTACGGCTGAATTTATATACAATGGCTAAAGATAAAATGGATAGAGTTGCTATTGAGGTGGAAAATCCACTCTACGGTACTTTGTTAGACCTTGTTGTTGTTTGAGGGCCTTATACTAGAGCCAGGGTGCAAATTATGGAAGTTTGGTGTAAATCAAAACACACAAAACAGTGTTTCAAACAAGAATATAGTGTAGAGAGAGCTCATAAGGTCACATGATGCCAAACAGACAATCTTAGTCAGGATTTGTATTTAATGCTCTTGGGGCATGAAAACAAGATTTGAACTATTATTTTTTACACATATTTTTCAAAGAGATTTTCAGATGGCCATTTGAGTTTTTGTTTTTAACTCAAGAGATACAGTATTAAACATAATACAGTAATAATGTGTGTGCATTTAACAAACCAATGAATAAAATGATTTAAAATCATGTGAAAACTATAAAATATATACAAAAGAACATTACTGCTTCAATTATTGCAAACGGTATTGAGTTTTATCCCGGTCATAACTTCATACAAGGATGTCACTTGTCGTTGATATCAAAACATAACGAACAGAAAAGCATGTGGTTCCATAAAAGATCTGGTGAAGGTACCAAGAATATCAGTAACCAGACAGTTTCTAGTCTCATTGACCTCCATAGTATATCCTACTATGGAAGTCAATGAGACCAGATACTGCCTGGTTACTGACATTCTTCTAAATATCAGAAAATCGGCTGAATGCGTTCGAAAACGGTAAAACTCAACTGTTTCACTCTGGGGGAGTGCTAAAATGAGCCTATTTCAAAAGAAAAAAAGTGGAGTAATCATTTAAATCAAAATTACAAAAGATGACCCAAATCAGCACATAAATCACATGCAGCCACAGCCAAGTAGAACATCATGGCTGATGCCTCTGAAATTACTATAGACATTCCCAGAGACAGTCAGAGCAAATATCAACCAGCTGTAGGCTCACCCATTCGGATTAATCAATTTGTTTATCAAACAAATCACTTAATAAGCGTCCGTGCCTGTTTTTTTCCTGGGTGGCAGAGTTTGAGGAAAGTCTGTCGAAGCCTCACAAGGAGTCATGACAGCCTAAACAGGACCACCCATACCTCCAAACAGCTTTGCCTCAAAATCGCTCCATCCTGCCGGAGTAGCCTCAGTGTCCTCTTGTTCGCCAAATGGATCTTGTTGTATGACAAGATGCAATTTTTGAAAATTGCAGCCAATGTTTAGCATGTCAGCTTAGCTAATGTGATGGGTGCGACAGCTCTGGCAAAGCAACAACCGTGTTGTATACAGGCACATCAAGAGCGACACGAGCTCAGAAAACAGAACAGCAAACCCCAAAACTAGGTCCATGACAAGGTCTGACAGATCTTCACACACTCCCTTATGTGCTCACACACACACACACACTACCGTCTTCCACCATTGAGCCATGCAGTCTCTGAGGTTTTTAATGCCTATCACTTCATGTTGTGCCAGACCACACTCCCATCCGTAGACTCCATTTCTGGTAAGACCGTGTGCCGCCACTCTTTAACAAACATTTGTTTTGCGTAGGGCGAAAGATGGAGGGAAATGAAGGAGATGGAGGGGCTGGGGAAGGCAAAAATAAAAGTGTCAGATTTGGAGGCTGCGAAGCTTAGCGGTTCACCCCATGCAAACAGGCCAGTGATGGTTTCACATGCGCGTCGGATGAGGTTTCAGCCACGTACCACAGCAAGCTGTTCTGCTGAAAGCTTGTGCCAGCTCTGCGGTCAACTTTTATCCCTCGTTATAATTCATGGATCTAAACACTGGAGCTCTGGGCTTTATGTATTCCCTCGCATTACAGACAAACATGGCTCTAATGCTAATTTTCCTAAGTCACTTGTGTCAACATGTTGTATATTCTTCTGAGAAATATCTGAAATGATGAGCGTATCATTATGAATATCAAGAGGTTTGTAAAATCAGTCACAATTTTTTGCATCATTAGCTAAAGGGATAATTCAGGATTTAGCTTTGTACTGCAAGAAAACCTGTAGTATTTTCGAATTACCATGCTTTCCACCCTCATATCCCCCTGAGACGAGAGATAAATCGTAATTTTGCATCATCGGAGGATTTTTTGGGCAGAGGCTAAAGACTACAGTCAGTAGTATGGTTCTCAACCCGCCCATAGAGGGTGGTATCTCACTCACAGAATGCACACATAGTGTCAGCCATCTTTTTTAAGAAGCTAAGCTAGCAGGCTGGAGAAAGCTTAGTATTAACTTTAGGGGTTACAATCCTCTTTTTCCCGGACATGTCCGGCCATCGATGTCCGGGATTCAGCTTTTGCTTTCCAGAGTCCCCATTCATTGTTTACATGTGCACCTTTTGTTTCAATCTAACTGAATTCATTGCGATTGGTGAATCTGAATGTAGTGTTTACATGAACGCTGAACAAGTGATCGGTTGATGTGCGTTTTGACATAGCTAAGGAAAATTCACGCTCCTCCGTGAGAGATACGAGACCGGTACGTCTCACAGGTGTCGCTCATCGGTAATCACTCGACCGGCCTCGCGCCGTTCACCCGCGGCCCTCGCTCGCCCTGCTCGCCACAGTAAACATTATGAATCGCGACTGTAGAACGCAAAAGCCGAATCCCGGACATTTTGGGGGATCTCGAAACACTTTTTCGGGCAGACTCATCACAGAGACTCACTAGTAGCCTAGACTTGTTGTTTATCTACTGTGCTCTGATTCCGGTAGGCGTGGCCTCCTAAGGCAGTGAAGGCAAGTGCATTCTGGGAGTTGTTGTCTTTCATCCACATAAGAAACATTACATTTTCTGGCTTTTCTCAGTCTAGAAAGCTCCAAATTCAAAAATAATTTCACATTTCTTCTACATAAATGACCCATTTTAAATACACATTCATCTTTCCAGAGGTGAAGTATACCTTTAACTAGGACTTTTGCCTCAATAAAGTCCTAATTACTGCTTATTCATAGTTAGTAGGTAGTTGTTAAGTTCAGGTATTGGGTGGATTAAAGGAAGTAGAATATGGTCATGCTGAATATGTGCTTTATAAGTAGCTAATAAACAAATAATGGCCTAGTATGCTAATAAGCAACTAGTTATCTCTAGAATAGGACCCTACACTAAAGTATTAAATAATGAATCATAAACCGTAAAAAAAAAAAAAAAAGTTCAAAATTGATTCTGGCCATATAAACGGAAATTACAAATCAGATTTCTTTAATATCTAAACTCAGATAAACTTTGATGCATTGCATACACAAAAAGAAAAAAGCCAGAAGCATTTCATTCCTCTGTGGACGTGCTGACTTTACATTTCAGTTGACACAATGCAACTTGCTTTTGTTTTTCTGTCTATGAAATGCATTAAAGTGTAACTGTATTTTGTCATGATATACTGTATTTCGTGTGATGCAATTCATTCAGTCCACATCATTAGTTAGGTCGCCGGTCCATCCCTACACATTCAGCGCAGTCTCACCCCAAAAAGTCATATAACTGACGTTTTGGGACGTCTTTTGACCATACGTCAATATTCGCCTTTTTAGGGCCCCCTTAAACGTCGGTAGATGAGGTTATGGGATCCTAACTCTACCCCAGACCTAAACCTAACCCTAAACCTAACCCGTCACCTAACTGACGTTAAAGGTAAAGCGTCAGTTGTATGACGGCCCGGGATCGCCATCTACCGACGTTTAAGGGGGCCCTAAAAAGGCGAATATTGACGTATGGTCAAAAGACGTATACCAAAACGTCAGTTATATGACTTTTTGGGATGAGAATGTGTTGACACATTTTGTCTCCCTAATCAAACACACCTGATTCAACTCGCCATCTCATTGGTAGAGACTCCAAGACCTGAAAGGGTTGTGTCAGATTATAAAGACATACAAAATGTGTACTGTTGGGGATACTCCAAGGACCACTGAGTTAGTCTTCACTTTGCGCCCCACACTTTCTCACTAGAGCAGCTCACGGAGGGCCAATGTCCTGGAGATTTTAATTTCAACTGGCCCAACACAGATATCTGGAAGTTAGAAGTTTCTAGTAACACTAAACATTGTGATTAACTGGATGAGGTGTGTTTCACTAAACTTAGTCTGCCAAACAGTGGTCCACTAGGAGTAGGATTGAACACACCTGCACTAGAGATTTTTGGCTGCATCTGAAGTCGCATTTATCCCTACTGTATAGTGGGCGAAAAACAGTATGTGACAAAAGAAGTATGTTCAAAATCACAGTACTCCAAAAAGAGTAACCAGATACTTCTTTCTGAAGATTCTGAAGTGTCAGATGCGGTGAAGCGACGCAACTGACGTTTAGGTCACATGATAATGACAACATGGTGGATGTAGTACGTCCAGATTACATTCACACAACACACATTCATACTATATAGAACATACATTTTAGCAGTTGTGAAGGAATTGCTTATTCAAAATTAGTCCCCTCATTTGGTTGGATCGAAAGTGGTATTCTTATCATTATGTGCACAAACAAATCACGATAAAATCGACATAATTCACTTCTTGGACTGAGTCGTCAGCCAATAGTGCTCAGGTACTCACATTGATGATTTGGAAAGATCCCGAAGATCTAATACTACACATACTACAACAATTCCAACTAAAAAGTACAGTTTGAAAAGAAACTAGAGGAAGCAGAAGGAGGGGAATGGAATCAAACTCAGGTTCAGACCAATCAAACCAAGTGTGAAAACAGCCTAAGAGACAACGTGTTAAACAGAACCTCTTTGAACCTTTCCCTAATAACCAATGCCAGCCTACTAGTCTTTGTTCTCAGTCCAAAATTGTCCAAAATGCCCTTAACACTCCACTCCCTACAAATAATCATTGAATGGTGAGATTAAGGAAGGTATGAATGAGAAAAATATGCTATTGGTGGCAACCATTTCAAAAGCTTCGATACATTTGGGTTTCTGATCCTAAGACCAAATGGTGTAAAACTCAAAAACAGTTTTTCAAAACAGAATAAATGCATTTTGTTGGATGCAAGTTACTCAAAGCATATGTAGTGTGATATCTCCAGCATCTGTCCAAGTCAGACCAAACAATAAAAGCCTCCATCAGATGAAGTGTGAGCTGAGCCTTTTCATACTGCAACTTTTACCACAGATGTTTGTTGAAATTAAGTGCTAGGGCACATTTGGTTGTCAAAATGCATAATCACAACCTACTAACAGCTCCATTGTTGCAGTTCCAGTCTGTTTTTAGCATCAGTTGAGACCTCATAAAGTGGCAACCGCATGTTTATTGGGAGTAGTTTATGAGAATCGGCTGCGTCGCAGATAGTGTGTGTAAAAAGGTGGAGGCTGGTCGTTGTCATGAGACCACTGAAAGCTGTGTTGACAACAAGCAGTTGACAACAAGTCAGAGGCAAAGCACTTTGGGATGGCTGGTTAGTGTTAGGACCCCTGCAGCACATGTGTCTTCTGTTAGATGCCCCATTGGGGGCCAAAATACCACAAAACTTTAATCATATTTCTCTTTTATTTTCATTTTGCTTTGTTCATGGGGAGTTAATTTCAGTTGAGTTTTATGGGACGAATTTTTAAGCAGGGATGTAAGGAAATAAGGCAAATAAGGCCTTGATGGGACTCACACTGGTGAAACTATTGATATACTCTCATTGTTCTTATCCCTTGGATGCATAAGTGAGTAAATTGAATTGAGAAATGTTTTCCTCATCCACATGAAATCTACACCGGCAGAACTAGGTAAAAAGCAGGGCTGTTAAACGATTAATCGCGATTAATCGCATCCAAAATAAAAGTTTGTGTTTAAATAATATATGTGGGTGCACTGTGTATAATTATTTTGTATGTATATATACAAACACATGCATGTATATTTAAGAAAAAAAATGTAAATATAAAATATTTATATATAATATAAATTATATATAAATCTATATACAGTATATACATGAAAGTATTTCTTAAATATATACAAGCATGTGTGTGTATATATATATATATATATATATAATTATACACAGTACACCCATATATTATGTAAACACAAACTTTTATTTCGGATGCGATTAATCGTTTGACAGCCCTAGTAAAAAGCTTTTCGGATTTGAGTAAAATCCGCAAAATTGTACTCAATTTTGAAAAAAATTTTAATTTTAATTTTACTCTCATTCACAAAAATATAAATCCCATGCATAACCATTTTTTTGATGAACTGATTCATTTCTGCAATGCTAGCGACACAAATCAGAATTAATGATTGTTTCCAAATAGTTTTCCAGAGCACTCCCGCTACCTGACATTAGTCTTAAAAACTAATACCCCTGCCCCAAAACACATTCCACTGGTTGAAACAATAGTGCTATGTTGGGCTGGTCAGGATGCTTATCTTATGAATAGGGATGGGTACCGAAACCCGGTATTAAACGGGCCCCGGTACTGAATTTTGAAAGACCGCTGTATCGATAAGCTCGGACGTTACCGGTCGGTACTGGAGAAATTAAGTAAATACACGCAAGTTGGGCTACTATTTATTATTCCTATAAAGACGTTATCTCGAACATGTTTATATCACCAGCCATTTCTATATATAAACTATATTTTAATTAAACCATATGTCTGTGATGCAAATTTGCAATTCGCAGTTCAGAAGAGAGAGAGAAGAGAGAAGAGAGAGAGAGAGCGATCTCTCACGCAAAGCCACAGCACGCGCAACACGACAGCTTAATGAGTGACAATGAGGACAGACAACCCGATCTCACGGGAATTCGTACGAATTTTACGAGGTGGCTAATTCGTAACAATTTGTACGACCTCACTCGTACGAATTAGTACGATTTAGCTAAATCGTACATATTTTACGAATTAGCCAATTCGTATGAATTCGTACGAATGACCTACCCCTGACCCCGCCCCTAAACATAACCGTCACGTGGGTTTAGACAAATCGTACAAATTTGTACGAGTGAGGTCGTATGAATTAGTACGAATTAGCCACTTTTGAATCATTCGTACGAATTCGTACGAATTGGTCGTGAGATAGGGTAGGGACAGAACTAAACATCCAACGTGGTTACACTTTAGATCTGGGGTATTATTCTAATATATTTTGTATTTCGGCTTCCAAAGATTATAAAAAGAAGATATTTGAGATAAAACCGTTAAAAAACAAAACGATCTGTCCAGCTTAACTTTCTTTACTTCACAGCACTGCGGAGCGTTGTCAGTTCTTCCTAAAACCCAAACGTAACCGTCAGAATCAGCACGATCGGCGATTGTTGCAAAGTGCTGTCTTCTACTGTTGCAAGATCAAGAAAATAGCTATTAAAAACACAAAAACCTGCGCAAGAGACGCTGTTCACAAGGCGGTGCACGCTCCGAAACGGACTGCAACGAGACAAGAAAAGTAACCTATATACTTGGGCTTTGTGCGTCCTTAACTATCAAATATACATACAAATGTCAAAATGACCAGCTCTGAGATTCACTTAAACACAGTTTATTCACTTAAACACAATTATGTCTTAAACGGACGTAAATAATAGGGAGAAAATGATGGTGCATCAGTCCCCATTATCTGCACTCGGTCTTAAAGGGGCAGCAGTCTAATAGCCTAAACCTGCTGACGATTCAGCCATTAATGCAAATCAAACAACAAAAGGCAGAGAAAATCACTCACAGCCTTTGAATGAGTAACTTTAGATTTAATAAGCATTATTCTATCTATGATAAACTATACAGTGCTATTTTATATTTGATTAATAGGTTTCTTTTCAGACAGAAACAATTACCTGACAAGATATGTTAGTAGACCTTCCTGAAATTAAAGCACTTTGTATATAATTTGTACCTTTGATTAATTGTATTCTTGTGTTTGTACTTGTTTTTTTTCTTATGTGTCCTTTTGTATAAACAAAAAAAGCCTGCACATTGCTGCATAACAAAAATATATATTTTTCTTCGTTTTGCTTTTTATATTTTACATTTCAAAATATAAAGTTTAATTATGTTCTTAATTCTTAAAAAAAAAAAAAAAAAAAAAAAAAAAACACCAAAAAGAACCGATAAGAATACCGTTAAAGTACCGGATCGATAAGCGGTATCGGTAAGAGTAGTAATACCGATAAAACCTTAACGATACCCATCCCTACTTATGAATGACTTGCTTATAGTATTTTAACTAGTGCTGTCAAACGATTAAAATATTTAATCACGATTATTCGCATTAATGTCATAGTTAACTCGCGATTAATCACAGATTTTTATCTATTCTAAATGTCACTTGATTTCTTTTAGTCCCATCATTTTTTTTTTTCTCATTTTAATGCTCTTATCTACATGGAAAAGTGGATCAGCTTGCTTTGTGCAAATGGTTTTATATTGAAAACAACATTAGCATATACAGTGTTCAATTTCACACTAACGTTCTCATTTGGAGCAAATAATCTCTCACACAATGTAACACTGTCCATCAATAAAAGGGTGAAAGAAATACTGACTAGGTCCTGATATTAATGAGGCGGCAAGAATTCGCATCAGCTGTGTGTGTGTTTGCTGTCTCTCGCGCTCGCCATCCACTCAAAACGTAATGTTTTAACAACTATTTGGTGGCTCACAAGCCCAAACGAGTTATTATTTATTTCCGGTCTAGCTATATCCGCTTGCGCTTTGGTTGACAAGGCAAAGAAAAACCGTCACGCGGCGCAAGCCATTGAAATGAATGGGTTTCAGAGCACAACGCCGCGCAAACTGCGTCCTGTTGCAAAAGTATGTGAAAAAAAAAAACAAAACTACAAAGTTTGCTAGGACCAAAAGACTGTTAATCACGCGATTAAAAAAATTGACGCCGTTAAAATGGGTTTGCGTTAACACCGTTAATAACGCGTTTAACTGACAGCCCTAATTTGAACACACAAAAATTACACTTTAGCTGTAAACATTTTAGCTAATGTTGCAGCTAACAATAAAAGTGTCATGCTATGAAGTCGGTTTAACATATTCTACAATGATGAAATCCATTTCGCCTCTCATTCAGTGCATAAAAACATCCATTCCTTCTCGCCCTGTTCATCCATAATCAAACACAACATCATTTATTGGCACTCTGCATTGCACCCTCCAAACAATAAAAGCATCTTTTTTTTAGTCATTTTCTGGAATAAGGCCACATGAATGATTACTTTCATAAAGATAAATGCATGCTATGCCCTTGAGGCAGTTTTAAAAGATCTCAGTTTCATTGTCTACCTATTACATTATTTATTTTTGCAATTACCTCAAGCATGCTGCAAGACAATGGCAAAAATAAACCTGCACAAATAGTGTTTACTTTAATTGCTTAAACCACATATGTATTGCATTATTGAACAACTGCATCGGAAGAATTCTCCGACTGGTGAAAATATCACTGGTTTTAAAACCCTAAGAAGCGAGTCATATTATTTGCAACGCAGTTTCCTATGATATCAGTTTCATAGCACGATGGAAAACGTTTCTATAGCTAAATCATTTTTGATTGGATCCTGGCCTGACGAGGATCTGCAAATGGAAAAAATGTACACGTTGTGACTGTACTTCCTCTGGCTTTGAAATTCAAACTCGCCAGCTCCCTGAAAGTGACCTTAGGTTCTCCTCAAATATGTATTCATCATCACTATAAACTCTGACCTGTGCAGATATAGTCTGCGCACGGCCACTTTTGATTGTCTCGTAAAAAATCGGATTGGCATTTACACAGATCTTTATCACAGGACTCGTGCTCTGTCTCATGTGGGAAGGAAGATAACACAAAAATCCTGTAATATGCCTATTCTATCATAGCACCAAAAATTCAACATTACAAAAGAACAGATAAGACTTAAAGACAGACTTTTTTCCTAACTTTGATTTCACAAGCCAGTGGAAGCTTTTTTGAAATTGTAGATGCCAAACTGCAAACTCATTATTGAAAGTAGTTGAATTGCAATCAAACGAATCAAAAAATAAAGTGTCAATGATACCCAGACAGTTTGAGTCATAGTTCAATGAAAATCAGCTGGGGTAAATGCAGTGCGATAGCATGTTTTGGTTACTAAAGAGAATCAAAATGAGGGTAGCTAGGGTGAGGTGAAAATGTAGTGGCCGCATGTGAAAGGCATTTCGATAGCTAATCTTTCCAGGTGGCATTATCTCTGATGTAGAAAAGATGAGAGGAGAGAAGAGAAAGGAGGAGAGGTTATCTGCAAACGCACGGGCAGGGTGTGGGTTCTCTACGTAGGTGCTAATCTAAGTGTGTTTATCTGTGTCTGTAATATAAAATCACTGTCTGATGAAAGACATCTGCACTGAGCTCTCGATTCGACGATATTTTGTTTGGTGAATATCTACGAAAGAAAAAAGATTATATCTAAAATAAAAAAACAGATTTCAAGAGGCCATCATTTTTCTTTTATTATCATTATTTTGTTTTAATAATTTAAGCTTGAATTATTAGTACGTTGGTTGTTTTATTTTTTTGTAAAAAAAAGTTTATTTTAGTCATATATTAGTTGTATTATTAGTACGTTGGTTGGTTTTTTTTTTGGTAAAAAAAAGTTTATTTTAGTCTTATATTAGTTGTATTATTAGTACGTTGGTTGTTGTTTTTTTTGGTAAAAAAAAGTTTATTTTAGTCTTATATTAGTTGTATTATTAGTACGTTGGTTGTTTTGTTTTTTGGTAAAAAAAAAGTTTATTTTAGTCATATATTAGTAGTATTTTATGTATCTTTATCTCTTAGGTTTCTGTATCTGAATTAGGATAGAAAATATTAAATATGTTGATTAAAATATCACTTTAACTTTGTGTGTGTCTAATGGATGGGTCTAACTAATATCTTTCCTACTATTCGGTAGAATTAATAAAAAAAAATAAATAAAAAAAAAAAAAAGGTTAGGTTAGGTTCTTATCCATGCTTATTTGAATGAGGTATTTGTTTTCAGGCAGATAGACCTTCTGTCGTTGAGAAACGTTCTCCCTACATTTCCCTCACCATGACCCAATGGCTTAAGTTTCTGATCATCCAATAGGCTTCACTGATGCGCAAACGTGGAGCATCTGACATCAGTGTGTTTTCGTAGTACAAGCACTTTTATCAAAGGATCAAGGAAAATGTGATTACTCATGATACGACCCCTTTAAGGTTGACGGCGTGTTACTTCAGAGGCACGCGTTGCAAACAATGCTTGACTTAAAAGCTACCATTGGCTTACAGCTAGACCGTGGAAATATAAGTACGATTTTTATCTTGCAATACGCCAGATTTCCACACTCTTTCCCAAACTATTTCTCATCACAAATTAAAGCATTATAAACTCAAACATGTGCCCTTTTGATCTGCCTGCTCAAGTAAAACTCTTGAAAATGTTTTTGCACAGCCATATTTTTCAGATTTACTAACAGCGCAAACCTACTGTCAGGATTTATTAAAGACGCACAGTGAAATATTAGTGCTGAAAGGCGTGGACAGGATTATTTTTGCATCTGACCTTATTGCATATGCATTTGTAAGAGTTTCCCTTTCAAAATTCCCAAAATTTATGGGAGGAGAGTATTTAAATGAATCACTGTGATTTACTAAGGTGCACGCTAGTCTATTTACAGGTATTTGCACCATTATTTACCATTTTCACACCATTTTCAACTTTTTAAATGTTTTGGCTGTTGGTTTACACGACAGCGGCGTTTGGGTGCCTGAAAACTCGAAAACTGGTTTCATATTGCAAGTTTTTGGAAACTGTCTCCGTGTAAACAACAATATTACATGTTTAGTCTATTGTGTTTCATCGCCATCTAATGGCCTGGCAACATAATACAGGGGTTTTTATTTGTTTCCGCGGATTGGAATGGGGATCGTTTTGACACAGTGTTGTCTGTATGTGGAAAAAACTGCGCTTCTTGTTAGATTGCATTGGTCATTATGGAAATGCTCCGGCTGGCTGCGTCTGTGTTCTTTAATTTTCGTGTTGTCAGCACAGAACTTTCCACACCCATCTGCGCTTTTTTTCTAATCTCACGCTAACTTTTTTTTTTTTTTTGCAAATCTGGCCTTAAAGGATAAGTTCACTTTTTAAGAAAAACTTTTGCTGATCATTTACTCATTCGTTTACAAAATGAACAAATCTTTTTTCGTGTCATTTGGTTTATTCAACGAACGAAATGACTCGAAAAGATTTGTTCATTTTGATGAACTAGTTCGAACAGGAGAGTCACGAACGCGCATCACAGAACAGAGCAAGGTGAGCATTTGTGCTTATAAAACTGAAACTTTTTTTTGTTTATTTATTAAATGAGCAATCGTTTTGCTAGATACGACCCTTATTCATCGTCTGGTGTCGTTTAAAGTCATTTGAAGCTGCACTAAAACTCTCATTTGGACCTTGAAACGGTTGGGGTCCATTGAAGTCCATTATATGGAGAAAAATCCTGGAATGTTTTCATCAAAAACCTTAATTTCTTTTCGACTGAAGAAAGAATGACATGGACATCTTGGATGACATGGGGGTGAGTAAATTATCAGCAAAAGTTTTTTTATTATTTTTTTTAATTTTTTTTTAAAGTGAACTACTCCTTTAAACTCATTATAAAATGTGTAATGAAAATGAGGTCATGTCATCACCGTATTGTGGAAAGGCTCCAAATAAAGGATAGGAGACTGTACAGTCTGATATTAAGCTCAGTCATTAAAGCAGATGTGCTATAATGCTCATGTGGAAGCTTTATTTGTTTTGATGACTGTAAGCGTCTCTGTCCTCCGGTCTACACTCACTCCAATTATCCTTCATTAATTACAGGATATAAGACTAACCCAGAACTCCAAAGATGGTTTAATCGCGCTTCTCTCACAAGTGTTAAATGAATGCTTAATGACAGGGATTAAAGATCAATGAGAGATTGAAAAGAAGGGCATTAAAAGAGAGAGGGGAGTGGTGCGCCTCAGGAGATCATCTATAAAAAACAGGTGGGTGGAAACCTTCAGTCTAGTTATTTATTTAGCTTGATCTGCACAGTGACCATAGAGATGCGTTTAAACACACCTCAATATGGTTAGTAACAATCCTCGGGGTATATATCTTATTAAAGATAATGCGTTTCTTGCCATTACTGTGTCAGAGACCTAACAGTAGTACTAAAGGTGTGTCCAAACGTCTGATTCTTTATATTTCACAATTAGCGCAAGATGCTAGCAGATACCAATTTTGTGGTTTTAAATCACCAGGAATGCACAAATTGATAAAATATCAATCTAGGCTCAATGGGAAAACGTGCCTCTACCCATATCGCCAAACATGTACCTATACCTATACATACAATTCACTGTCCAGATAACTGAAGATACTAGAGACAGCAAAACACCAACACAAACTTTACAGGGGAAGATTATCGATTAATAAAGACATTTTTAAGCAGTTCCTTGCACAATGCTATGATATAACTACAAAACACTATTACCCAGTGATATAATTGATAAACTAATACATTTGGACATTTGCGTCACTCCATCAGCTCCATATGTGTGGCTTTTCTGATATGATAAACTTGCTCAGTAGCTCACCTGTATCGAGTCCCGTGAAACATAAGTCATGATTAAAGGGGTGATGAACTGAGAAATCAAATTTTCCTTGAGCTTTTGACATCTAAGAGGTCATCATATTATGAGAATATCCTGTAAGTCTCAGAACTGAAAACGTCCTTGTTAGTCCAATAAAAGCTTTTATTGACACCAGGCTCAGCAAACGACTCGTTTTTTAAAGTGGGGAACTATGACGTCAAAGAGGATAAAACACCACCCCCGCAGAAAAAGATCAACGCCTATTTCAACGCGGCCGGTTTAGCCCCGCCCACCGATTCGCCATTACACGCATAGCTAAATACCATAGATTGCTACCTCGTGATGACAAACCGGATCCAGCTACCGAGCAATACAAAATATTGTGCAGTACAAAATATGCTTCCTATGGATTCCAATTGGACTGCATGGATAAACTTTATTTTTAATGAGGTAAAACATTGTCCGTCTGTTCGCTTCATTTCACTGAGGATTGTTTTGTAAACAAGACTGGATTTGCAGAGCGATTAAGAGTAAAGAATGGTACTGTGCCGTCTATATTGGATCCGACAGGAATTGTGCAACACACGGACTCTGGGTCGAACATGTATGGGCGAATCATTCCGGTTGTCATTTTACAACATTGGACGTTTTCAAAACAATTTCCCACAAGTGCATCGACGGGTGTAACACAGTCTCATCCCAAAAAGTCATATAACTGACGTCTTGGGACGTCTTTTGACCATACGTCAATATCCGCCTTTTTAGGGCCCCCTTAAACGTCGGTAGATGGCGATCCCGGGCCGTCATACAACTGACGCTTTACCTTTAACGTCAGTTAGGTGACGGGTTAGGTTTAGGGTTAGGTTTAGGTATGGGGTAGAGTTAGGATCCCATAACCTCATCTACCGACGTTTAAGGGGGCCCTAAAAAGGCGAATATTGACGTATGGTCAAAAGACGTCCCAAAACGTCAGTTATATGACGTCTTGGGATGAGACCGGGTTGACGGGTGAGTCGAAACTCATTATAATATGCAAAACTGTTATCCACTCACAGCAGTGGGCGTTTACTTGCAAGTCTTCAATGTGAGACGCCCATAAAACCTGAGCTTTTTTCAGCTAGGCTCAAAACTAGGGTACAAAATAGCCTATTACTTATTCATTTTGATGTTTTTGAATGCAAAAACCAAGCGAACGTCATAAGTTGACCTCAGACAACAATATAATAAAATTCAAAAAGCCAGTTCATGACTCCTTAAAGAGCTCTAAGATAGCTAAAGTGACATATCTCATGTTTGCTTTTGTTAAAGGGATACGCAACTTTTTTTTGTAAATAGGCTCATTTTACCACTCCCCCAGAGTTAAACAGTTTACCGTTTTCAAATCCATTCAGTCAATTTTCTGATATTTAGAAGAATATCAGTAACCAGACATTTTCTGGTCTCATTGACTTCCATAGTAGGAAACAAATATACTATGGAAGTCAATGAGACCAGAAACTGTCTGGTTATTGATATTCTTCTAAATATCAAAAAATTGTCTGAATACATTCGAAAATGGTAAAACCCAACTGTTTAACTTTGGGGGAGTGGTAAAATGAGCCTATTTCCAAAAAAAGTGGAGTATCCCTTTAACAATATCATAGGGTTTAGATATTTTCAAACATGATTTATTATTTTCAAAAGAGCACCTCTTCATCTTTTCAATTAGGATCAATGTAAATCATGGCCAGATTCACTTTTCTATTTAAACCACTGTGTCAGGCTGAAACTAAAAACACTTGCCTCGCGCCGGGCGTATGATAGGGCCCAAAAACTTTACTCCACTATTATTTCACTTGGATAGAGTTGTGAAATGTGCAACATTTTACATAAATGTCCTTTGTTTTTTACATTTGATCCTGAGCTTCAAAATATATACAAATGCAAGTTTCTTAAGCATTTTCCAAATTTGTAATGTAGTAGTTTGGCTCCAGTAAAAAATTATATAACATATGAAAGTTGAGGAAACAAGTTCCACCTTCTGTAGTTATTTGGCCATTAATAAGGATTCTTCATTAAAAAAAAAGAAAAAAAAAAAAAGATTAAAAAAAAAAAAAAGGAATTAAATGTTTAAGGGAAACAAGTGAAATCTAAGTTGTAAGATCTCTAAATACAGTAGTGGCAGTTTTGGCTGTGCGCCGAGCTCTGCCACAACATGTTTCGTTCTGCGTGTCTGCTAGGTGTGTTTTAAAGGACCTATTTATATTCCCTTTGATGTGTGTAAGGAGATCATACCGTACGCTTTAAAAAGATTCCTGAAGTTATACTTTCTAGCTAATAGCAGGACTGATTTATTTTGTGGCAGCTTGCTGTTTATCTTACTGGTGTAAAGCAGACAGTGACATTTTTCACGTTTTGCGCAAGGTGTTATTTTAAATGCATGTCATCGGCCCTCACGCTGAATATATATGATCGAGCGTCTGTGTTTGCTCATCTGCTCGGCAGAAGCTTCCTCTGATCTGAAGACAGCAGCTCATTTCTCTGTGTGTGGTTCTCTCTTTTCATGAGTGCGTGTCTGTGTGGAGTGTACAGCTCATCTTCACATTGATCTGACGACCATCACATTGAACAAGACATGTTACAAATTACTACACTGAGTCCATGCATGTGTTCATGTGCGTGTGTGTGTGTTTGATGGATATAGCAACACGGGCTGTGTAATTTGCTCCATATGAGTTGGGCTGCCGGTTTATTATGGCAGGACAGAGTGGGAAAAGCGTCCAGAACTCTGCGGTAGGTGACTCCAGTGCTGTCACCTGCTCTGACAGCTGTCAATCAAAAAGATCCAGTACCGCCTCCTTCAGGTCACGTGACTGCACCCGACAGGGGTGGTTTTGTTCTCCCACGTAGCCGATTTGTAAAAATGTGTAACTTAAACAGCTTTAATGAAGATTACAATTTTGGTTTGTAGATTTTGACCGTTTTATAGCTTTGTGACTTTTTTTAGCTAAGCTGTATTTGGAATTATGTTATTTTGTAAATGTAGATTAACAGGGGTAGTTGATTATGATTTCACTTTTTTAACTTTAGTTAGTGTGTAATGTTGCTGTTTGAGCATAAACAACATCTGCAAAGTTACAACACTCAAAGTTCAAAGCAAATGGATATACTTTCTTTTACAGAAATCACTACAACAAACGACTGGCAGGGACTACATAAGCTTCCTCCCGGAATAGTGACAACACTAACCCTAAAATTTACAGGAATGCGTTTATAGATTATCGTGGCAGAATATGCTAATCAATGACTAGAAGATAGTTATCTCCACATCAGCTACATCGATTCATCACCTAACCATTCAGAAATGTCCTGTAGTCTCTCCATCTTTGTCCGACTCCGTTTTGAACATAAAAGGCTAAACAGTTTTTGAAAGATGCACGAGCTCTCGAGGCTCCGCCCTCTGTGCTGGGAGCAGCAGCTCATTTGCATTTAAAGGGACACACACACAAACATGTATTTGCTCACCCTCAAAAAGTGACAATTTTAACATATTTAAAAATAGCAAAATCTGTGGGGTGTTTTGAGCTAAAACTTCTCTCTCACACACACACACACACACACTGGGGATATCAGAGACTTGTGAAAAGAGCATTATACCACACGTTTAATGTGTGGCATGGGAATATTGAATTTAGAGTCTCTCCGTCTCTCTATATACACTGTAAAAAAATATTGTTGGTTTAACTTAAAAAAGTAAGTAACCTGGTTGCCTTAAAATTTTAAGTTCATTGAACTGGAAAAAGTTAGTTAATACAATGAAGTAGAATGATTTAATCATCAGAAACTCAAAATTATGTTATCTGAACTAAATAAATGATTTAAGTTGATTTGACAAAAGAAAAATGTTGTGATTACTGCACTGTAAAAAAATATTGTTGGTTTAACTTAAAAAAAAAGTAAGTAACCTGGGTTGCCTTAAAATTTTAAGTTGATTGAACTGGAAAAAGTGAGTTAATGCAACGAATGAGATTAATTTAATCATCAGAAACTCAAAATAATAAGTTATCTCAACTAAATAAATTATTATAAAGTTGATTTGACAAAAGAAAATATGTTGTGATAAGAAATCTTGAAAATATTTTTTTTACAGTGTACCTGTCTGTAAAAATGATATGATCAATAAGTTATGATAAATTATTCAACTGCAATTTTCAACTTTTTAAAGTCAGTTTAATGTAATTTAAGTTGAAATCACTTAAACACCCAAGTTGATTGCACTTAAAAATTGGAAAGGCAGCAAGTTTTCTGAATTTGGAAATATGTTATTTTTCGTAAATGTAGAGTAAAGCACGTCTCATTGACATTGAGACGTAGTCTGGGAACCAAATGTTCATTTTCTGGTATTTGAGGCGTGATTTACGAATGCTCAAAGCCGTTTATTGCGTGCTATGAACGTCTATCAAATGCGCCTGTACGTAGCCCATAGTCAATCGTTTCAATTATACCAGATGACGTATGTAGAGCAACAGAAATTAGACGTGGAAGAAGATGGGTCGGAGATTTATTTGTACAGGAAGGCGTATGTATCTAAGGCTGCATTGACAGGTAACTTCTGCCATGTTTGATCCATAGGTATAAACAAACTACTTTAGTGTGTCGCATAGACATCGTCATCGTCTTGCTGCTCCCTCCCCGTTCTGTGATTGGTCCCCTCGCTGTAGCGAAAATCTGGTCCATGGTATCCAGAGAATAAGAATGCAGTGAAAAGGCAGCATGGGGAAACCTAGGCTAGTAAAGCGTAGCATGAAAATATATTTAGAGCTTAAAAATAATGTTAAAAAAAATAACTTTGTCCTTTTCTCTTTGTTTCAAACCTGATTGACCTTATTTCTTGTGTGGAACCCAAAAGAAGATAGTTGAATGTTGGTTTTTGGTGACCATTGACTTCCACAGAAGGAAGAAAATCATACAGGTTTAAGTGACATGATGGTGAGCGAATAATGACAGAATTGTATTATTTTTTTTTTTATTAACTATCCCTTTAACATCAAATTTACCGTCCTCTCCACACATACCACAGTTCTGAAAAAGATTTATCCGTCTCAAACTGTTTCTCGTTACCTAGATTTTTGCTGCAGCTCAAATGTAAACACAATTTTTTGTGTGAAAATACACAAATTACATGTATAAACATACACCAAACAGATGTGAATTCCAAACATTGTCAAGACGTGATTTGTGTGTTTTTGCTGTGGTTTGTGTTTAGTAAATTTGCTGAGGACCCCTCTGTATTTCTTGGACAATTACGCTACACTGTCATTTACCTCCCCTTGTATTGTAAACTATGATGTACCAATGATTTCTGCACTTGGATCACAGTTGCACTACTGTTTGTGTCCTCACGAAGGTTGTTCACTCATTCATGGAGCCAAGTTTAGGCCTTTGTGTTTATTGCTGTTCCACATGAAAATCATCAAAATTCTATCTATCTATCTATCTATCTATCTATCTATCTATCTATCTATCTATCTATCTATCTATCTATCTATCTATCTATCTATCTATCTATCTATCTATCTATCTATCTATCTATCTATCTATCTATCTATCTATCTATCTATCTATCTATCTATCTATAGTCTGCCTGTCAGTCTGATTGTTTTTATCTCTGTCTGTCTGTGTCCATGTGTTAGTGTTTTCATTCATGCTTCATTGTTATTCTGTCCTCAAAAGGGTCAAAACACCATTAAACTCCTCTCAATGGCAGTCACATCCTCACTGGAAGCAACACAAAGCAACAAGTATGTCTCATAAAATGTTACGACATGAAAGTGGACAGTGGAGACCAACAAAACCTTTTGCGCCCGTCCAAGGCTGAAGTCTGCCAGAGACCTGAGCTCTATATTTTGTTTTTTTGGCTTCTTGTCATAAAATCGGAGATGGAGACCAAAGCAGGGTTACGTCTATTGAGGGGGTTACATTAAAATCGCAGCTGGTCTTTTTCCTCATATGATACCTTTCAAAGCTTTCATCTCGAAATTTGGCCCCAGAGAACAGAGGAGAGGTAGAGAGAAAGAGCAGTATTCATCACATTTTCATTGATTTGCACAAGCCTTTGTAAAGAAAACATCAGATGCTGAGGCTTAGTTGGGTACATGTCAGAGAGGGCCTGCGAGAGAGGCGCTCCAGCATCATTTCGTCATGGACGTCCTATGCTGGATTAGGCTCTAAGGGTCTCGCCTCATCAGGGTGCCACTAAGGGCCAGGTATCCACTTTTAAGGCCCTGACATACCTCAAGCAAAGAACAAAGTGGTATGACGTCTTTTCGAACAAAATCTGGTCAAAACAAAGTTTGTTTTAGGAGTTTGTTTTAGCGAACTCTTTGGAAAAGTTGACCGGCTGTTAAACACCTTCAAACTACCATTGGTCCATGGTGATTGTGTAATAGGTAGGTGTGCACTGAGGCTCCGCCTTCTTGAACACACAGCCCGTTCTCATCCCACAGACTGATCTCATGAAGTAGCGTGTGTATGACACGCCAATTCGTATTTCCATTTTTGGTGTGCTATCAACACGCGTAATCGCTTTTCAGCGTGTTTATGAACGCCGTTGACTTAACGTTATTACTTTATATATAAATATATGACTTACCTCAACCCCGTCCCTAAACCTAACCGTCACTGGGGTTAATGGCATTTATGACTGTTCCCTTACAATCCTAGGAAAAAAAAAGATCGTTCCCCAGATGTAGATCTACATTTTGCTTCGTTTCGCGCAGACATTTGACGGCGTGTACTAGGGGTTTCACAACTACTGATTTTTGCTAGTCGACTAGTTTTGCATAACAGTCGACGACTAGTCGACTAGTCGTTAAATGGTTTATTCTAGGGGTGTGCGACAACACGAATAGTAAATGTCTCCACGATCTGCTTTTGAAGAAATATGGTAGTAGTATCGTGTTACAGTGCATTCTATCAGTTCTGGCGCCTCTCAACTGTACAACGCGACGTAGCCTACACATCACACGTTAAGGAATAGGTACGGGACACTGCAATTCACAAAAGTTCATTGTTTGCATAAGCCTTGCCTGTTAAACATTTAATTCACGCGCTGTTCTAACGTGCGCTTTCCTGAGCGCGCGGCATATCCCCGACGCTCACAGGCATTAGAAGCCTGTCAAACAGCGCCTGAATACTGGACTAAGTTATCTTTCAAGTCTTATTATGCTAATACTGTTAAATACACACAATGTTTACATAAACAGAATTGGCTATGTCTAAAGTGCAGCCTCCCCATATAGAAAGTGAAAGCAAACATTTGAGAGAAAATCTGGTGTAGGCTAATATGCGTCTATATTAAACACGTCGCGTGCTGGTCTAAAAGCGAGAGTAGTACTCGTATTTCCCGCACTATAAAGCGCACTTAAAAGCCTTTAATTTTCTCAATCCGGCCTTTTCTCAAGCTTTACAATCCGGAGCGCATTATATATGCATCAATTGCTCGCGCTCGTGTCCATCTTATGCCCGCTTTGTCACACGGCCAGTTCAACCTCGTATAAAATATCTCCCGCTCACGAGCGCTCTCTCCACACACACACAAACAGACACTGCTGTCAGCAGGCTGCGAATGTAAGTTACGTGCCCGCCCCAGCACGCTCACGCTTACTAAATATACGCCTCACCTCCGACGCCGCGCACTCGCTGCATTCCCTTTAGCACATCTAGTGGATGCATAATGCAAACCCAGTCAAACGTTTGAAAAATGTTCTAAAATAGGTCATTGATGGTGCGCCTTATAGTGCTTATAGTATATAGTACTGCCGCTTGTATTTAAAGGGATAGTTAACAAAAAAATATATGTCATCATTTTGTTTCCGACTAGTCGACTAAGGCCAACAGCGCCAACTAGTGGTTGTGACAGTCGACTAGTCGACTAGTCGACTAGTTGATGAAACCCCTAGCGTGTACAGACACGCGGAATCACTCGGACGTTAATGGTGTAGACATACACGCATACTCGTGGATACACGCGGATTGCTCAAAATGCGTAGAGATAACACGCAACTTGACTCGAAAGTGGCGTGTATGTTTACGCAAAAGTCATGATGTCATGTTGCATCCCAAGACGTCATATACTTTTGAATGCGTATACATCCAACCCACATGGAAGCCTTTAACGTCAATATGAGACGCAGATATATATGGGCCAAAAGGTGCCTCCTAGTGGTCTAACCCTAACCCTACCCCAGACCTAAGTCATGTGCGTTGGATGAATACGCATTGTCAAAACCGTCACTAAATGACGCCCTAGGATGAGAATGCCTTGGAACACACTGGAAAACTGCTTTAAAGTAGAAAATTAACTTGTAATTGTAAGTGGAAGCAACACTGACACTGATAATGCTTGCTTTAAAGCTAAATATTTTACAATAAAAGTAACGTGACTTGAATCCCGAATTGCAGAGCTGGTCCATTGCAAACATCCACATCTCTATGATCTGATGCTTTCTTAACTGCTGTTTTCTCATTATTTTGTACCGTTATTATGCTTCTTGTTGTCATCTGTTGCCGTTGAACATGCAGAATGTAACGGTTGGTCAGTGTGGTAATTGTCCCGCCCCTCCTGCACTGTGATTGGATGGCTGGGTAAAAAATGACAGTGATGAGTGCTGAGTTTTACCCAAAGTTAAACAATCTTCAACCCTCGATGACCAGTAAAAAAACGCTCAGCGCAATGTGTCGTTTTAAAGATGCAGCGCTCCCATTGAAAATAATTGGAAAAATACGCCACCCACGTGAAAAAACGCTTTGGTGGTCTAATAGTCATAAGAATTTCTGTGCACGCTCAAATATTTCCATTTGCCTTCCCGTTCCTCCTCTTGATCCTACCAGGAAACAGTTCTCATGCATTTTCTGACAGTGTGTCCAGTTAACCTTCACTCGAGAGAACGTGAGAGCTTCCCGCTCTCTACACATCGCAATTAGTAAAGCAAACACCAGCAGAATTTCCAGCCAGCCGTAATGCCGTCAGAGATGCTGATTAATGGCCTTCGCATGAGGGATTAAACATTCTCAAATGGGGCAACAATGCACCCATTAAACCCCATCAGCAGTGTCCTGTGGACTGCAGTGAGATGGAGATACCTTTAGCCCTCTAATGGCTCAGCATCAGCTTGCAATAATAAAGCAACAGAGCAATCTGACCGGGGTTTGTTTGGTTGATGACGAAGGAGCCATGAACTGTGATTTCAGCTGAGAGCCATTACAGAGACAGAACGAAAGGTGGGAGAGGGGAACTGGCCGTGGCCTTGAGTCTCACACAGGATGAGGAAGATTAGAAGACTTAAGAAAACAGGAGGACGGGTGTGAGACAGGAATTCCAGGTCTTTAGCATCGGAGTGCTCTCCTCTTAACATTGCTGGTATGTCAGTCACGGCTGAAGCCTGAGAAAGAAGCTTGTACTTCAGTGCTACCAGCATAGCTGGTCTTCCAGCTGGTTCTGCTTTTGATTGTTTTAGATGGGTTTTGGACACTTGTCAGGTTGGGAAACCAGCTTAACGACTAAGGCCTGATAAACCACTTTAGGCTGGTTTAAATTGTAGTTTTGTCAGCTGGGCAAATCATGGTTAAGTTTATGAAATAGGTACAGTACGAGGTATTTCTGTCTACTTTTTTCTACTTTTTATGAAATACTAAAGGACTGGAATCACACACATCCTCCTTTTCTTAAGCCTTATAATCTTTGTGCTATTATATACAAACTAGGGCTGTGCAAAAGTTAATTGCGATTAATCGCATCCAAAATAAAAGTCTGTTTTACATAATATATTTGAGTGTGCTGTATATAATTATTTTGTATATATAAATACCTATGCATGCATGTATATATTTAAGAATTATTTGCGCTTAAATTCTGTATATATATATAAATACATAATCTATATTATACAAATATAAATATTTTATATAGGAATAACACATTTTCTTAAACATTTTCTTACATGCATGTGTGTGTATTTATATATACAAAATAATTATATACAGCACACACAAATATACTATGTAAACAGAGACTTTTATTTTGGATGCGATTAATCGCAATTAACTTTTGCACAGCCCTAATACAAACATATAATGTACTTCAAATCTTAAAAATATATTTAACCTTTAAATGCATGCAAGAATGTTTCGACGATCAATATTACGTGTTCGGGTCTTTAGCGACCCAGATCTATATCTATAATGCTGCGTTGACACCAGACGCGAATAGCGCGTCAAATTCGCGTCTACCGTGTCTAGTTTGGCGCTTGACCACTTTGTGTTAATTATTTTAATTTCTTTTTGTAAAAACAAAAGTTTGAAGTGAAATTTACGCGCGTCAGAATCGAAATCCATTGGCAGCCATTTTTTTATGTCGACTGAGCATTCAGAGAAAGTCATTTGAGAAAGTCACCGCTCTGTATTTACTCTGGAGAGCAGAACAGCGGCGTGGGGATCATCGTCGCGGTATTTTTGTCCACCGGACCCCTCAGAGGCGAACCGTTTGGCGAGTTTCACAATTTGATCGCTCCAGGAGCTGCGCCTGGATGATGGCCGCTGCCCGCGTTACTTCCGCCTGTCCCTTGCCCAGTTTGATGACCTGTTGTCCAGCATTGGGGCGAGGATCACTCTCGCCCTCATCCATCTAATCTGTCATTTATTTTGATGATAAATAGAGCCATCCTCCAAAAGTTATTAACCTGTCCTGTGATTTTTTTTTTTTCACTCTCACGTCCAGACACGATCTTATGCACATGTATGTTGGTTGTCTTTACATCATAATAATATTCCATATAATCCAGATGGAATAAATAACATTCAATACAAAATGAACATGTCTCGTATATTGAAATAAAGTTTTAAGTGATAAAATATTTGCTTTTCTTGTGCATTAGAACCACACCAAGCATTTAGTCATACTACAAAATAATTTAGAATCCAGATTAGGGTTGGGCCGATGGACGATATCATCGTTCATCGTGATGGCTGACAGACATCAAGATGTTTAGAGTATCAATTACAGAAGGATAAAATAAAGCACATTTTGTTACCTTTCGGCGCTTGGAAGGGTTCAGTTTGAGCAGATGATACCATCATCACTGTCTTTGTCAGAGCTCATTTCAAATTCCATTCAACATCTGGCTCATATTCGCAATCTCAAACAGATACTTTCCAACATCATCAACGCTTTGATCGCTGATAGCTTCTTCACCAGATCCATCAAGTGACAGTGACATATATTGAGATAAAACAATAACACTTTTTCAGTGCTAATTTTTCAATACGTGTGTTTAGTAATTCCTGACGTTAGTTCTTTAACGCCAAAAGAGGGTATTCCAACCCGATCTCACGACCAAGTCGTACGAATTCGACGAATGATTAAAAAGTGGCTAATTCGTAACAATTCATACGACCTCACTCGTACGAATTAATACGATTTTGCTAAATCGTACAAATTTTAGGAATTGGCCAATTCGTATGACTTCGTACAAATGACTTACCCCGCCCCTAAACCTAACCATCACGTGGGTTTAGACAAATCGTACGAGTTAGTACGAGTGAGGTCGTACGAATTAGTACGAATTAGCCACTTTTTAATCATGCGTCGAATTCGTACGAATCGGTCGTGAGATAGTGTTGTGTATTCTCTGGTGCAAGATGATAGTAAATCTGGCCTAATATTTGCTACAGCATGTGGACAGTACACAAAGCTCACTATCTTTTGGATCGCAACTCAGAAAACCATCAACTCTAAAGAAGGTGAGGTACAGCAGAAGTCACAAGGTGGGCTTTAGGAAGTAAAAAGGACATGCTCGGCTCAGATCGCATTTCATCTGTCCCAAAGGCGCACAACTAGACTTCCTCTTCCCCCTTCCACGCTCGCAGATGACCTTGCAGTTGATAGGACAGCCGGCAGAATCTGACAGCCCCAGGTCATGGGAGAAGTTTATGTAATGCTGAGGGACTTTGGTGGGTTATAGTGTTACAAAAGTGAACAAGTAGATATTGATGGCTCAGTCTGAACTCTGATTGAAGTAGACACGCACCGCATAACTCAAACACAGGATGTGGAGGGATAGCGTTTGGGTCGGGTCAGATCCGCCTCTCTGGACCATAAACATAAAGACTTGTCTGTATTCTCTCATCATATGCATTTTATCACATATGATTGTTCCAATTAATCATTCGATTCTTTGTGGGCAGCTTAAGGTGTAACATAGACTAAAGAAAAAGCAAGAACTCCCAAAGAGCCCGCCGTTGTCCCCGGGGCATACAGATGATCCTCAGAATTGTAATTTAGACTCGTGAAATTACTCTGCAAAGTGCGGTGCCTAGGGGTGTAAATGAGTACCAGAAAGGGTAAAAACACACAAATTCATCATTCCCAGCAGCACATCAAAGAGAGCTAAGCTTGAAATTTATCTCACACTAATACCACTGTAATGTGTTTTCAGTCAAACTGTCTCTGGCAGTTTCTTAGTGCTCATAAAGCAGTTGTTGAATAGAAACAAAGGAGTCTATTATATTCATTAACAATAAATACAGTCAAAATAAAAATAATATGATTTTAATGTGGTGTCCAATGCTAATATGGTTCACATCAGCCGAGCGGCGCTTGAGGCGTTACAGTTTTATATCATTAAATCCCAATTCTTTTTCTCGCAATATTGCATCAACACTTTAGATATTGATATGTTTTTTTTTTAATGATGTATTATGTGTAGGTGTGTCTGCATTTGTTTTTTATTTCTTGATACTAGTTTGTTTATCGTGTGGCTTTTTGGTTTTCATTTGTGTTTGTATGTTCATTTCATTTTGTTTTGTTTTAAAAGAGGTAAAAGAGAGATTGTATCTCTATAAAACAATCTTACATCAATATATTGTGATACAATATTACAATCAATCAATCGTTCGTTTCATTCATTTGTTTGTTTGTTACCAAAAGAATTATTACTATTTTCTATGTATTAATACAGTCACTTACATACAAATATAGTATCATACAATAAGATCATTGTATTGATATTTTAAATGTATTATTACATTCCTTTATTTACTGAATTATTATATTATTGTTATTATTTTCTATTTATTAATAAAATCCTTATATAATATATTGTTATGTAATAAGATAATTTTATTGATATTTAAATGAATTATTAGAATTATTGATTTATTACTGAATTATATTATTATAGTTATTATTATTAGTTGAATGCACAAATAAAATCCTTGTATTCAAACATTTGTTATATAATGCTTGTATTGATATTCTAAATGCATTATTTGTTTATTTATTATTATTATTATTATTATTATAAAATCCTTATATCATAATATATTGTTATATAATAATATCCTTGTATTGACATTATAAATGCTTTATTTTTTATGTTTTTATTTATTTATATTATTATTATTATTAATATTTATTATTATTATTGATGAATTACATCTATCCGTGATTTCATAGGTATTTCCTGAAGTTCATTTAAAGCGAGAGTTCACTTTGAAATTAATTTTTGATTAATGTTTTAGCTTACCTCAAGGGCATCCAATATATAGGTGTCTTTGTTTTCAAAGTATTTTCAATTTTGATATTTTTAGGTCAAACCGTTGTCGACTATTAGTCATATAATGGAGGTCTATGGGGTCCACCTCAAAGAGCATGCACAGAGAAGTCCAAATTAAACATGATTTAATGACTTGTGAATGTAAGTACACATTGATGACCTAAGACACGAAACGAGCGGTTTGTGTAAGAAAACGAACAGTATTTATATGGTTTTTACCTCTTGTAACCACAGCCGTGTCCAAGTGATCTGTCGCGCATGTACGTCACTCATTGTTTACGGAGGGATTTCGGAAGTTTTACCTTTTTCTGTGGAGATTGAAACATATTTAGATATATCGAAATCGTCTTCCATTGCGATTTCCTGTATATCTAAATAATATGTTTAGATCTTCACAGTGAAAGGTAAAACTTGCCCTTGAGGTAAGCAATTTTAAAGTGAACTATCCCTTTAACACAGAATCAGTAAGATTGAATATACCTCTTCTGTGAGACACTGGGAAAAAAAGTGAAGTGCAGTTTCATAATGGTGATGGATCTTGACGCATTGGCTCATGATGACATATTACGGGAGGTAATTGACAGCACCTAGCCTTAGCTAGTTAGCTAGTTAGTTGAACAGAGGGGTTAGAACTCAAGGTTTTTTTTTTAGACAGAATGGTTTCAGGTTTGCTATTGTGTTGAAGCTTCGACATCTTCCTCTGCATCAACCTGTTTGTGTGAAATGTATCAACAGCACGCTATTCCCAGGGAAGTGAGGACTAATTTAGTGAAGTGGAATGAGGAGTTGCCCGTTTGCTTTGACAGCCACGCCATAAATATTGAGTCCTAGTAAAATGTTACATTTCCTGCAGGCCTCCTGCCGTCTTGCATGTTCCCCAACACTTTCTGACAGCTCTGGGCATTCCCAGTCCATCCTGTTAGTGTCAGTCAGGTGTCCCGACTCCCAGCTGCTCCGCAGACCTGCTCCCGCTGACGCTAACATGTGCGAGCCGCCGCGGCGGCCAGGTGCTTTTCATTTCAGTGTTAACGCTCTCCAGAGACTCTCACAGGGGTTACGCGAGGGCTCACCTGAGCTAATTGGTCCTTCAGGGGGAAAGTGTGAGCAGACATGCTATATTGGCTTTAGCCTTCAACTTATTTTGATTGATGCCTGACATGTAAAGGTCTAGACAGAGCATGTTCATGCTATAGATGTTCCTATAAAATATGGTTGATCTTTTATGGGGCTTGGATGAAGGACTGTAGCATCTTTGAGCTTTGAAGAGAGCATTTATGAAATTATGAAAAATGCCTTGACATTTTTGCCCAAAATAAAATGATAATGATGAAAAGTGATGAAAACTTTTTTCATTTTTTTTTAAGGTAACTTTTACTATTTATTTTCATTTTCATTTTAAGCATTCGTATTTAGTAGATCATATTAATTGAGATACTGCATTAAAATATTTGTACTTTGAAAACATAAAAAAATCATTTAAACTGCTAAAAAATTGGTTTTATTGCTTTTTTAATTTTCAAAACAAAATAAGAAAAACTGCAAAAATATGTTAAATATTAATTTAACATAATGTAATGAGGTTTATGCTTCAAGACATCAAGAAATAATAATAAAAGTATATATTTTAGGCTGTTAGCTATTTTACTAAATATATATACAATATATATATATATATATATATATATATATATATATAATGTGATGGATTTTGTAAGTAAAAATCGCGGTGATGTATATGTGTTTATATATATATATATATATATATATATATATATACAGTGTAAGTTACTCTAAAAAAGTAATCAATTACTAGTTACTAATTACCTCTTCAACAGTGTAATTAGATTACTGTACTAATTACTCTCTTTAAAAAGTATTTAATTACTAATTACTTTCAAAATCCCTTATCAATCTCAACCAGCTGGATAATACAAGGATAGACATGAATCTGTTTTACTTCTTTCAAATAAATACTATAAAAATACATGAATGATCCTTAATTTGACCAAGGTGGAGAAGGTCACATTATAAAAACAAACTTTTTAGCATCAGACAATACATTTTGATGTTAAACCCACTATTGTTTTATGTCTGATCTCATGACATTTCACACTTTTTTCATACATATTTTAACAATAATTCATACGAATTTGTACGAGTGCGGTCGTAATATTTAGATTCCTCAAGAAATCATACGAATCGCTGTGAGATCGGATTGATCTACACAGTATTTACCTCAATTACATCAGAAGTAACTGTAATTAAGTTACAGATAAATGAAGAGTAATCCCTTACTTTACATTTTCAAGGGAAAAGTAATTAAATTACAGTAACTAATTACTTAGTAATTAGTTACACCCAACACTGTATATATATATATATATATATATATATATATATATATATACACACACACGCACACACATAGTATCTGTTTATAGATTAAGAGATTTTCCAAGTATAAAATACTAGTGAATTGAAATAGTCCATCCCTTTATTAATTTTTTTTGTTGGTAAAACATATAGGGTAATCAATTAATATGAATAAACTTCTAATAGAAATAAAGTTAATCAACATGTTATTGGTCAACTACCCAAACACACAATGCATGCATAAGGTCATTATCACCCAAGCTGATGATTTCATTTATTTATTTATTCGTGGTTTTATTGTATCTAGGTCTTGTATAACACATCTGGAATTGCTTCATTCTCCAACTTAACCTTCACTGAAGCACTGCACATAAATAACCACTCATCAGCGGGATTTTTTGTGTGTAGCGTGAACGCAACTGAAATAAGCTACAGTACTTACAGTTCACTGAGGAAGTGCAGGTTGTGGAAAGCGTTGGGCTGAATCTCACTGATGTTGTTCATACTGAGATCCCTAAAATACAAAAGAGAGAGAAACGAATGGTCAATAGCACTGATATCAGTTATGCAGTTTTCAGCATCATCTCTTCAGTCGCATGATGATTTGATGATGAAAAAACGTTTCTTCTTATCATTATCAATGTTGAAAACTGTTTTGTTGAAACCGTGATACATTTTTTTTTCAGAAATGTCACTTTTGATCAATTGATTGCATACTGGAGTCTTAGTACTATTTTAGTTATAATAAAAGTATTTTTTTTTTAAATCTTACTGACCCCAAATTTTGAAATGGTAGTGTGCATCATAATGTTTTTATTTATATAAACACTGTATAACAATTTCTCAAACCATGAACTGATAGATCTAGCAATATGTAACAAAATACGAAAAACCGCCAATTAATACTAGCCCAAGACACATACATGAATTTTGTGAATTAGTTTTCTTCTCCCTTTTAGAAGTGTATTAAACTATGCATGATTATGTAGTTAGCTTTATAGTATTATTTAACTTATTCAATGTTTTTTCCTGTGACTCATTTTGGATAATGATCCCACCAGTCATGAACTGCTCAGTTGTTTAATCTAGGTCTATGCGTGTCAGAGAAATACTGACATTTAGTTTATGAGTTTATGCTTGATTAGTTTATGAGTTCATTAATGTAACAACATGGCCGCATATTTAACTTTTTGGCCATAACCGGGATCATTGATTTCCGTTCTTGCGATATTAAAGCGCAATCAAGATGAAAAACGGCACCAATATTGATTGTGCTCCTAGCGTAATTATGAGTAATCCAACACAGTAGATCTCACATTTCAAAATACCGCCTACATCAGTTGGCCGGCTTCAAAAACAGAGTCACAATGCAACCCTTGATTACAACACGCGAAATCTGGCTTTGTGTTATTTTTTCGGTCTATTATTTTTTCATTACAGATGCCTCTCTCAATTTCCCTTTCAATTAATTAACAGAGTCCAGAGCCAGAGTTAGTGTGGTGGTTTTGTGCACTGCCGGAACCCAATGAGAGCAGACTGATCTGACGTCTGCCATCTATAGAGTTGGTTGTGGACCTTGCCTGGTCTAGACAATCTCTGGGTCAGCTGAGGAGAGGCTCTGGCTTTGACGGTTTCTTCCAAAGGCAGCCAAGACCCTTCCGAATGAAACATGTGGACTCTCGTATCAAAGAAAACCCACACCTGCACGTTTTACCGTCCATCAGAGAGGAAGAGTGGAGAGAGGGAGAAAAGAAAAACGTTCCGCTCTGAATTATTGTTCAACGGATGTAATTTCCTCTCTGGTTTTCACGAAGTCTGTGCGAGTAGTTGTGCTCCAGATGTTTTCTGCTTTCAACCTATTCAGACAATCCTGATCATCTTGTATTTTTTCTCTTTTAAATTTGACCCACTCCATCAAAAGGTATTTTGGAGTCAGGTATATATGTTTACCCTCATACTTTACCCGTCACAGTGTTTTCTGAAATCATAAAGGGTTAGTCCACCCAAAAACTTAAATGATCCCATAATTTACTCACCCTCAAGCCATCATACAGTAGGTGTATACTACTCTATTCTTCCAGCCAAACACTCCCGAGGGTTAATAATGGCCTTCTGGAACGAAGCCATGCGTCTTTGTAAGAAAATATCCATATTTATAACTTTATAAACCATAATCACTGGTTTCCGCTAACGGCCGTACGCGAGTCTAGTTCAGACAGAAGAGTGACCTCTGACTCGACACATGACGTATTGATGAACGCGGAAGTGCCGAGGACAAAAAAAAACACCAGTCATGAGTTTAAAAAAAAAAAAAAGTTAGAGGATTTCGATAAAAGAGAAGAATAGCTGCGTCACATGTCGAGTCAGGTGTCACCCTTCTGCCTGAACTGGACTTTTTCCTGCACGCACGTACAGTCATTGCCGGAAGCCAATGATTACAGTTTATAAACTTTTAAATATGGATATTTTTCTTACAAAAACCCATGGCTTCGCTTCAGAAGGCCTTTATTAACCCCACTGGATGCGTTTTTGGAGCTTCAAAAGCTTCAAAAACAAAATTGGGAAGAGCCAGGATATCCCACCAATCCACGATTTCACTGTTATACGGTAGGGGGCGCTATTATGCATCTTCTGAAAGAGTACTGAATCTCCTGATTAAAATAACACAGTCTCATCCCAAGACGTCATACAACTGACGCTTTTGACCATACGTCAACATCCGCCGTTTTAGGGTACCCTTAAACGTCGGTTAGATGACGATCCTTGGGCGTCATCCAACTGGCGCTTTACCTTTAACGTCAGTTAGGTGACGGGGTAGGTTTAGGTCTGGGGTAGGGTTAGGATTAGATAACGTCATCTAACCAAATTTTAAGGGTACCCTAATACGGCGGACGTTGACGTATGGTCAAAAGCGTCAGTAGGATGAGACTGCGCTGATTAAAACACATGCGAAGAAACAGAAACTAGCAATAGAAGCATGTAAAATAACATTATCGTCAACATTTAACAGCATATAAATCAAAACTGTGTAATGAATGAAATGTCGAGCCAGGACGAGCTCTAGGACTGTGAAGCTTTGGGGGTGTTGATGGACTCAATCTCCTCCATCTGTGTTTTGAACATTGTTCTGAATCCCATCCAGGGGTGCGTTTCCCGTAACAACGATGTAGTTCGCTGCTTCACTACCATAGTATGATGCATCGTTGGAGAAGTCAACTAGCTCGTCACGACTGTTTCCCGAAACCCATTGTCGCAAAGTATTGTTCAACCATGTTGGTTTCGCACGTGGTGGAGTAATAACTACTTTTAAAGAAACTGTTCCAATTGAGGTCCAATTAACGCTAGATTTTTTTATATGAAGAGCTCTTTTCCAAAACGCGTTAAACGACATTTTTAAAAAAAAATGAGTTTGTCGTGTCATTCTGCTGTGGACAGAACCCTTTCACTGCTCCATCAACGTCTCATGCCGAATCGCTATATTTCCTTGTTTAAAATGTACTGCAAGATACAGTTTCTTTCCAAGCCGCGATAAGCGCCAGCCCTGTTTTTAGCCTAAACACGATAAATCCTCAAATTCAATGAGCGCTCTACACAATCCAGCACGGCGGCACTCTGAACAGAGGTTTATTATGTTCATTTATTCCTCAAAATGAGTCCTAGTTTTCTAGTCGACTAGTAGTAGATCGTTTAAGCCATTTGTATTATCAGTAATCACATATATTGATTTAATTAAATGGGAGAGAAACCATATGAGCGTTTTTAATTGCATATTCCGCATCTCAACGTATGCATAAAGCTTGCCACAAAGAACCGGCAAAAGTAATGATTATGCATGAAACATTTGAATTGTTTATTAATAAACTAGTGTTTTCTGTCAGTGTCAGCAACAAAGATAAAGTTGATGATGCTTACTCGCCATCTTCGCAGTGAACGCGCATAGAGAAACGCATACTTCGAATTAGCCTACATACGCAGCGAGTTGCCAATTTATTTTAGTTTTTAATTGTTTTGTTTAAAAGTAGATATTTAAAGCTTTCTGTAGCTTAGTTCTCAGGCCTGTGTGAGGCAAGCATCGCGGTGTTTCGGTTCATATTATGAGACGCGCTCCGGTTCACCTGCGCGCCTCTGTGTCCTGATTATATTGTCTGATATTTACTTCTAATGTATTAATCCAGTCAATTTGTCGATGAAACATTTATTAAAATGAAGATACAATTTATATGAAACGAAATTTACAAGCTTTCTACAAAAACAAAACTTAATAAGTGGTCAAAATCATGTCTGACGCACTCCAAATATTTTCCGATATTGGGCAGCTTTTGAATTTTGATCCTATCTTACTCATCTCATGCGGTTCCCTTTTCATAGCCTACTCAACATAGATGAAATAATAAAAATAAGTAATGTAATATTATTAAAAACAAATGTGAAATGTTTATTTTTTTTTTTTTTTTTTTTTTAACTTATATTTAAGCGTCATGCTGCTCCGCTTTGCTCACATGTTATGTAGCCTGTGTGTGTGTGTGCATGTGCTGGAGGGGTGCCCATCCCTTTTTTGAATATCGTTATCATATATTGATCATTTTTAATAATTCGTTTTTTTCATGCATATGTTGAAATTGGTATTAATTTGTTTTTTTCATGCATATGTTGAAATTGGTACTATTTGTTTGAGGTTTGACTCTTTACTAAAAATGACTTTACTAATAATGGTACAAAAAATGGATGGATTTATAGCGTTTTGGAAAAAAATAAAATTAACTTTTAAATTATCATTAACAATATTGTTGTTTGATTTAATAATTATTGTTCAAAATGTTCAGACTGAAGCAATAAAACATTTAAAAAGGATAATTTGAATATTCGCAAAATGTGTGGGTCTAGGTAAAAAATGTAGTTTTCCTGAAAACTATTGAAATGGATTTATAGCGTTTTGGAAAAGAGCTCTTCATATATAAATAACAGACATGTCATCTGAGGACTATGTCTAATTGTTCTCATGCAGTTATTTTACTTTATTACCAGACTCAATATTTGGCTCGTTCTTACATAGTAGAGCACGTTCGCACATGCGCACTCTTCAAACACGGTACTTTAAATCTTTTGACAAACTAAAAGACGTAAATTACATTTGAATGTATTCTAAATAAAAGGCACAGGTTGTACTGAATGTCAGCTTGCTTATTTTGCTCAAGATATTTATTACCTCCAAATGTTGCAATATAGAAACTATGCCTCTAACCACCAGTGTTGGGAGTAACGCATTACAAAAGTAATACATTACAATAACATATTACTTTTTGCTGTAAGTAACGCAGTAGTGTAAGGCATTACTAATCAATTTTCAGTAATATTTTACTCGTTACATGTTCAGTGAGGCTTGTATTACAGTTGTATTACAGTGTATTGTCTGCTTTTACTTCTTAAAGGCAACAGACTATGTGAAAGTTTTAAAGCAGTCTTTTAGTGCCGGTTCAGAGCAGTCGCGTCTGTAACATTGTTTTTTCCTCATAAATGCGAACACGAAAACTAAAATAAAATGAATATTTTAAGTTCTATGGAGACTGGAGAGCCAACCCTTCCTCATCCGATTTGCGCAGTGTAATTAACAGAATTACAAAAAATATATTTTGCCTCCTATTTTTTTGTCACGCATGAATGTGTCTTTTCCCTAATATTAAAAATAAAACATAGACTGATATTTGTCTAATGTCTGGAGTCCTTTAAGGAAGTAGCCTATATACGTTTCAATACATGTATTTTCTGAGAATTTTTATTTCAAGTTTTGACTGCAAATATCATGTCTATAATGCTGGACTTCCCCAATTTTCAATAATTTATCCTCAACTAGTTTTGTGGTGTAGGTCTACGTATTTTATAATGTTAACTTCAAATAATCCTAATAGCCTAATTTAAAGATAAGGCAGCATTGGATCTGGACGGTAAGGAGAATAACGCTGGAGTTGGAAGAGGTGTGTCGCGATTCTGTAGGTTCGTGGATCTGAGTCGTGTGGCGAATCGCGATTTAGTTTTCATATTGCATATCGTTAGAAGCCCCAAAGTTAAGTTCTACTTAGTTATTTTGATGAAAGTAACTCAAAAGTAATACATGAGTAATGTAACGCATTACAATTCTGGGACAGTAATATTGTAAGGTAATGAATTACTTTTAAATAACAGTAACAAGTAATACCTAATGTATTACAGTTTGGAAGTAACTTGCACAACACTGCTAACCACAGGTTGAGAGCCGTCGTTCAAACCACACAACTTTGCGATGCTGTTTGTGAATGTTCGTTGGAACGATTGTTTCAGGAAACACCGACTCGTTGAACTATGCTGATGACGGAACTTGCGACCATAGTTGGCTAACGATGCTTTCGGGAAACGCACCCTGTGACAAAACAAGAATTCCTCAGCTTGTTGTTCAAAATGTTGCTTCTTTTTTCTTCTTTTTTTTTATCAAACTTACCCACATTCAAGTGGGGAAAGAGTCAAACAAGTGAAATGGCCTTATAGCCAGACTATTACTGCTGCCTTCAACATCCTAGTTTGGCTTGTCACTGGGACTGTACCCATTGCACCTTTTCTACCCCTAAAGGGTGCACATTAATACCCAATTCCATATCTGATGATCTAGAACATTCTCCTGAGCTTTAGACATAACTGAAGTCATATTTAGTAACCACGAAGCCGATTTCTCAGTGGAAGAAAATGAAAGAGTTGAAATTAATCAGATGCTATTCTTTCAAACAACCGCACACAAGATTGAGCGACACCATAGTCAGGCAGCAGGTTTTTAGACACAGTCTGGTGGATCTTAATGGTGTTACTCAACCTACGGGTGCAATAAATTATTCAAGCCGAGGGTTGAGCCACTCCAGAAGTGCTAGCGCTAAGAAGAATCAGGAATCGTCTGGAGTGGTTTTCCTGCGAAGACCTTGAACATCTGAGCCTGAAGCGAGGTTTTCATTTAGGCAATGTCGAGTCGACATTGATGCAACCAAACTGCAACATTACTTCATTTGTTGTCCCTGGAGGTCTGGAACAGCCAAAAAGGGCAGCTTCTCATAACCGTAGACCACCAGGCTTGAGAAGATAAACTGAAAAAGTCTGAAAATATTCATCACAGAGACTTTGATACTTTGCTGTTTATTTGTTTTGTCAGTGTGTCAACCATGACAAGGTGAAAAGCTAATTTGCTGTAGATGGGGCCTGGAAAACTTCACTCACAGAAATGAGTTGACCTGACCACCACTGTTTTCCACTGACATGGTGGCATGGAATGCAGTCAACACAAACCTGTTAAACTGGAGGGAATATTTGGGTTTTGAACTGCTCCCAATATCGCACACATGATCTGGTATTTATAACTTAATGAGCGTTTGCCATCAAGGTGTTGACGGCTAGCCTACAGCAGCTACAGAGAACTAACCAGAATATTAAATCCATATCAGAAAAAAAAAAAATGCATTTATAGCTGTGTAAAACAGGCCACAAACCACAGCATAACCTTTGTGCTGAAATCAATATCAGTAAGTCTGAGGAGAATGGGATACAACAACTTTTTGTAAGACAAGTTGATCAAGGATTTATGGAAGCTTGTTTCCACCACAGAATAAAAAATAAAATGGGAATTGAGACTTTTTTTCTCACGATTGCGAGTTTAAATCTCATCTGTACATTACATCTGATATAAAGTCGCAATTAAGAGTTATAAGTCAGAATTGCGTTATATAAAGTCAAGACATAAACTCAAAATTCAGAATTGCTTGTTTATATCTCACAATTCTGACTTTATAACACACCATGATATAAAGTCGCAATTGCATGTTATAAAGTCACAATTGTACGTAAAAAAAAAATGATGAGATTAAAAGTCGCAATTATCTTTTAAAATGTTTTATTCTGTGGCGGAAACAAGCTTCCAAAACGATTTATCAACTGTTCCTTCATTTTAGTAGTTTGGTCCAGGGTTTCTAGCAATAATGTATTAGCTAATTAGCAACCATACTTGCATCACAGACTATATCGCCATCTGCAGGTGGACTGTCTTCTAAACAGATTTGACTGGAGTGAATCATTTAAAAAATTTTCCTTCCATGTGGAAGAGATCAGATTTGACACGATCTTGTATGCAGTAAAACGGCACATGGATTCAGATATTCTCAGATCGGTTTCAGGACTCAGGACTGATATGAATCGGTTCAGGTATTTGTGTCTGCCATGTAAGCGGACAGATCGGATTTTCGCCTGTCAATGCGAGTCTTACATCACTGAAGAAGCGACGCTGACAAGTGATGTAATCTCAAGAGGACACCAACCGCGATCACATGACTCTTTTCAAAGGCACAATAGGGCTTGGGCGTTATTACTTGGACGTCATTACTTGGCGTGGCGGCCATGTTGACAGCTTCACGAATGTAAACGTGCAGCAAGTCGAACGAGGAGAAGCAGCAGAGTTGGGAGAAAGAAAAGAAAAAAAGATGTTAAAATCCCTAAAAGGATGTGGAATTTACCAGGATAGGTTAATAGGGAAGCCAGGGACCGGTATGTGCACAAAATCGGCACTTTTAATGGTTTGGATCCATATGAAATGTCCAACAAAGTGTTGGCAAACAGTGGGAACACAGTAATCTGGACAAAGGTGTGCTCTAAATAGCTGCTAGTTTAGTAACCGTTAGTGCTAACAACCATTCACACATGTTCTTTTAGCTATGTCTTTCAAAACTGTAACGTTAGTTGTCATCCCTCCCGTTTTTTCCAGGTTTCTCACGTATTTAAGCTCTTTGAGTTTTCCCGTTTTAGTATTTTCATGTAAAAATCCCATATTTTAATACTCTCATTACATTACCGTTAGCCCTTCCATCGGACCTGTCAGTCTCTACTGACCCTGTTGCTTCCCCCCTGCCCTAAGCGTCGTTTTGCTTTCTAACTTAAGTTTTGCTTAAAACAGCTACTAACTAAGGTACACTTTTAAAACACATAGTTAAACGTATGTTACATGTGTGAATGGTTGTTAGCACTAACTGTTACTAAACTAGCAGCTAGGTGGAGCGCAGTTTACCTTTGTCCGGATTAAGTTACTGTGCTCCCACTGTTAGTTGAAAATTTCATATGGATCCAAACCATTAAAAGTGCCGATTTTGTCCACATACCGGTCCCCGACTTCCCTATTTAACATATCACGGTAAATTACACATAATTTATGGATTTTAACATCTTTTTTCTTTTCTTTCTCCCAACTCTGCTGCTTCTCCTTGTACGACTTACTGTATGTTTACATTCACGAAGCTGTCAACATGGCTGCCACGTCCCAGAATGCAACGCACGCCCAAGCCCTGTTGTAGCCTGAGCTTTTCCTAGTCAATACATCCATAGTAATCCATATAAAGGCTAGATGTCTCACGGCGGAGTCTTTATCATTATCACCAGTGGCCATCTTGTCACAGGCAGGCTTTCTGACGGGCTCAGTGGTATCTGATGATAGGTGAGTGATCAGCACGAAAACAAGTAGTCTTATCTCGTTGAAATCTTGACGGATTTTCAAACGGTTTGGTTTCTTACATACGTTATCAACGTGGCTATAATTGTGGATGATTATTTATTTATACACTTTTTATTCATAAGTATGCAGTGTCATAACTACATCTCTGACGCTTATAACAAACCAGACCGTTCAGTCTGTCCGAAAATCAATCGAAACCAGTCCGAAAATCGGTAGAAAATTGAGCAAGTTACGGTTATTTATAAAAAGAACTTGCACCTTTAAAACAATGTTACGAGTGAGAGAGCTGCCTGTGACAAGATGGCCGCCAGGTGCTGACGTCGACCTCCATTGGCCAGCAGCGTGGATAAGATATCCAGCCTTTATATGAATTTCTACGAGTACATCTACCTTTGGTTGTTTTGCCAAGTATAGTGTAAACGCAGATATCGGATAAGGGTCACTTTTTTCTCTCTCTCTCTTTCATCTTATCTGTAGTTAATTTCATTTTTTTTTTTTTTATTTACGAAAAAAGTCAATAGCTTATGTATCAGTTTTGGTGAATGATAAAAATACCTCTGCTGTTGACGGTTCCTTTTCAATATAAAACCGCTCCCTCATGTGGTAATCCTTTGTTTTTCTACACTCAACAAACACATGCTGCTTTTTACTGCAATAATTACAATTAATGAAAACGACTTTTGTTTTTCAGCCAAAAGGGCAATGTTGATTTAAGACATTAAGACGTGTAACCGATCTCCTGTTGCCTTTGTGTTGAAATGTGTGTTCTTCACACTGCACACGCAGATTCTTATTGCAACCACTGCAATCAAGAAGATATTGCTTTTCTTTATTTTATTAAATTTTTTTTTTCTATTTTAATTAAAGAAAGGCAGATGTGATAGGCGCAGTCCCGGTTCACAAGAGGTCATAAGCACAGTGTTTTGAGAATATCTGGCAGCCATGTTTAGGCACTGAACACATGGTTCCTGATGATTATTTCAGTTATTACTAAGTGTGTTCAGGCAAGGCGGCAAGTATGCCTTGCGGGAGACTGTATATATCGAGGCTGTGTCGCAATCTCTTCCCCCAACGTTTGCACATGTAGGGGTTTTGATGCACGGCCATCGGAAAGATGATACTCGTAAACGTCAACACATGCAATGAAGACTTTACTAGTTTTGAACAGCTGCTGCCTCTCACTCTGCTGCCCTTTCCCCCCTTCATCATACATTTACATGTTATTCTGGCCTTTGTCTTCAACTTCATTCTACAGCTGCCTCGGCATTTTCATTGGGAAAAATGAGTAAAATTATTTTTTCACGGCGAGGAGATGCCTTGATATATGACTACAACATGGCCTTAGTGTCTTATAGCTTTTATTTAAATGGTTGCTGCATAATAAACAATAATTTCAAATAACAATATTATTGTTATTATACGTTTTCCATTTATAGGAACAGATTTTTTTTTTTTTTTGACAGTTCAGAAAACACTTCAAAAATGAAAGTATGAAAAACTTATGGAAGTTTGAATTTACAGTAAATCAAAATATATATTTTTTATTTTATATAAAATATATATTTTACAAAATATTTTGTAAAACTAAAATTACTATAAAATCAAAGCCATAAATCCAACCAAGTTATGTTCTAGATTTGAAGTTGACAACACAAAAAATTAAGTTCCCATGAGATTTTGTTTAGGCGTAGGAACAAAAATAGCCACCGGGTGCCATTGAATTTCATTGAATTTAGTTGTATACATTCTTAACAAATTAATAAATTTCTGTCCAAATATCAATTCTGTCACAGAATTTGAAACCTTGAGACATAGACCTTTCTGACAATATGTGTTTTGTCAAGATTAGAAAAGGTTTTGATCATAAATTATGAAATACAATGATGCCCAAAAGGGGAGGAGCCTAATAAAATCATTTAGAATACCGTTTCTATGGTAACGCAACGTTCAATCATAAAACGGTTTTCATAGGATGAATTCTGAGGTTGTAAGCTTTCAAATGATACCTAATTTATTTTAATTTATATAAAATTGTGATGCAATAAAAAAGGCGATAAAAAAGATAATATTATATTTTAGAGGATAATATATATATATATATATATATATATATATATATATATATATATATATATATATAATTTTTAGAAGATAATATTATATTATAATTTTTATTGAAAAATACTAGATTATATGTTTTATTATGAACTTTTAGCATGAAAACTTATTAATGGTGTGTGCGTCAACTTTTTGTGATAAAGGTCAGAACTCCCGTTATGGTGCAGATTTTTTTGAGGCGCACTCTTGTCAAAAAATCATCAGTTACTTTTCTTACATAGTTTGTAGCAAAAAACAGCAGTCAAATATCTATTTAGCAGTCTTAGACCTTACCAAAGATAATTTGTCATGACTAGATTAGGATTTAATTTAGAAATCCTAAATTTAGGTTGCCCGTATACGGGCAGGAGACAAACCGAAAATGAGTTGAATCTTGTACAACTTGTAAAAACGTTGACAATTGCTTAACTTATTTTTGATGAGTTAACGCAATGCAAAAACATATGTTGTCATAACTTGTTAATCATTTAATGTTTTACAGTAGATCTTAAAGTGAGTGACAGCATCTGCCACTGCAACTGTAGAACGACTCCTTTATATACAGTGGATGATTAAGTGAAATAGGACCAACGGGCCATGTTTTCATGACTTTAAAGCTCTGGATAGAGGTGAAGTGTAGGTTACAAAAGCATTTTTAGCCCTCTGAGGACGCATGATGACATAAGCCTGGCTAGAGAGAGAGAGAGAAAGACGGCATGTGTTGACTCTACCAGCACAGTGTCGCAACTATCCCGTAAAGCTTTAAGATGTTTATCATTTACAGAGAAATGATAGTCAAGTAGTGATAGTGATATTTACTGTTCTAGCAGACATATCATAGTTACATTTAATTGAATATGCAGTGATAACAATTGCTTTTACCATTTCATATTGGGTCAATGACACACACCCAATGCCATTGGGTTGATGTCCAAAAAGAAGAAACATCTGTCTACCCTTTTACCCCTCAACAAAATTAAGATGTTTCTCACTGACTGAGAAATTGTAGTCAGGAATTTCTCGGCTATACTAGAAGACAAGTTAAAATAACAACTCCAAAAGGGATTTTTTTTTTTCACAGCGATGCCATAGAAGAACCATTCTGGGTTTCCCAGAGAACCGTTCAGTGAATAGTTCTTAAAAAAAAAAAAAAAATCTTAGTGTGAATACCATTTTTAATATTACCACTTTTCACTTTGAAGAACCTTTTGTCTTTTGGATTTTAAAGGTTCTTCTTGGAACCATCAATGCCACTGAAGAACATTTTTGACAATTATTTGACAATCTGAACAAACCTTTCCATGGAAAAAATCTCATATATAGACTTTAGGTTTTTTTTTTTTCCTAAAAAAATTCCCACAAAATTATTAATAAAATATTTTATTTGTTATTTATCCCACTTCATAATCAAATTATATTTTACTTTCTGTTTATTTATTTATTGATTTATTTTTTATTTTTTAAAATAAAGTACATAATCCTGGATCTTCATCTTTGTTGATTCTGGAAGAACATTCCAATCAACCAATCTGGGGTGCGTTTTCCGAAAGCATTGTTAGCCAACTATGGTCGCAAATTCCGTCGTTATCTGCATAGTTTAACGAGTCGTTAAACCATCGTTCCAACGGACATTCGCAAACAGCATCGCAAAGTTGTGTGGTTTAAACGACGGCTCTCGACCTGTGGTTAGAGGCATAGTTTCTATATTGCATCACATTTGGATGTAATAAATCCTTATCTTGAGCAAAATAATCAAGCTGACATTCAGTACAACCGGTGCCTTTTATTTAGAATACATACAAATGTAATTTACATCTTTTAGTTTGTCAAAAGATTTGAAGTAACGTGTTTGAAGAGTGCGCATGTGCGAACGTGCTCTACTATGTAAGAATGAACCAAATATTGAGTCTGGTAATGAAGCAAAATTAGACATAGTCCTCAGATTATATTAGTGTTGTCACGGTACCAAAATTTCAGTATTCGGTACCAATACCAGTAAAAATTCACGGTTCTCGGTACCAATTTCGGTACCAAAGCTTAGTTTAAATTTACATATATATAAGTGTTTATCACGGTTACAAGTATGGAAACTGTACATTTGTATTATAAACGCTTTAGAAAAAAATTAGATAAAATGACCTAAAATAAACAATAGTATACACGAACACATTTTTAAAGTTGTTTGTAAAGTTCTAATCCGTTAACATTTATTTAATGCACAATGAATGAAGTGAACAAACATGAACAATCAAGTGTTTCTATTAAATAACATTTACAAACATTAATTAACCCAGATAGCAAACTGACATTGAATCAACGTGGAAATATGACATCGAAACAACGTTGATCTGACATTGTTTTGCTCATCGAATTAACGTTGAACCAACGTCAGACCCGTCATTCTTTCAAAACTAACGGAAAATCAACTTGAAATCAACGCGTTGTTTCAACGTTATGAAAGCGAACCAATTTTCGATTTTCATTTAGCTTTGAAGAATGCCGCGTCTGACGTTGGTTCAACGTTAATTAGATGAGCAAATCAACGTTGTTTCAATGTCATGAGAGACGTCGTTTCCACGTTGATTCAATGTCAGTTTGCTGTCTAGGAATGTTGTAAAAATATATTGTTCAATCAATGTGTTAATGTGAAGTAGCTAATGTTGATAAATGGTATCTTATTGTAGCATTACCAAACTATAGGCTACAGGAGAAAAAACATGTTTTATTTGATTTGACTGTACTTTTATTTAATCTAAAATTGCATTCATATTTAATTTTTAAAAGGCTTTTTAAAACTGCTGAGTTATAAAGGCAAGAATACGCCTAGAACTGGCACTGACATTAAATGACATAAATAGGGATGCATCGATACTTATACCAGTACTCTGGTGTCGGTTGGATACTACTGTCCTCATGTACTCGTAAAACTACCCCGAAAGCACTTTAGAGGCCGTTCACATATCCCGCGTGTTTTTTTTTTATTATATTTTTGCGCGTGCTTATTCTTTCCAAAGCGCTTGCTCTCACGCGGCGTCTGTCGTTTCTATGCAACGAGTTTTTATTATGAGCGCGCTTGCCTCGCGCCTATATTTGAAATTGCGAATTTGCATGTAATCGGCCTCTTATGGCAACGTGACATTAGCCTAATCCAAAATATTTCCATATGTGGCTCTTTCCTCCTTTCGTGTCAACAAGTGGATTCAGAGAGAGAGAGAGCATATCAGCGTTATGAAGAGGACGCAACTGTGCACCTTTCAGATAGCGCGTCTAGAACTGGATTAACCTGGTATTCGGTTCCTAGAAAAGCTGGTACCGTAACATTTTTTTTTTTTTTAGTACCGACTTGGTACCGAAGTACCGAGTTTTTTGACAACACTAGATTATATATAAATCTAGCGTTAATTGGATCTCAAACAGTTTCATTAAAAGTAGTTATTACTCCACCACGAGCGAAACCAATGTGGTTGAACGAAACTTTGCGACAATGGGTTTTCGGGAAACAGTCGTGACTAGCTAGTTGATTTCTCCAACGATGCATCGCACTATGGTCGTAAACTGTTTACTGTTTATGTCAAGTTAAAGCTTACACACAGTGTCCAGTGCTTCTACATCATCTATCATTTCCCTCTGATTTTATGGGTAAGGAACAGGTTTAGGTTTAGAGGGAGGGATAGGGTTAGGACAAAATTGTCAGACAACAATATTATTCCAGGATAGACAAAATAAGCTGATCCAGGAACATGTCTAAATCAGGCAAAATCACGGTGACCTTATTTAATCTAGGCCTACACAAATAGTTGGACAAAGGTGGAGGTGGACAAAGACCAAAGTAGGAGCTGCAGGAATCCAGCGCTGGAGACATGACTGGACTGCTCTGCCGGTCTTGTCGAGGCACAGCTACAGAGAGGAGATGTAATAGCCATCTTTGAAGTGGCTCTCGAGGGCTCGCTCCTTCCGCCAAACCCTGGCACAGGTATGCTTTAATCTCTACAGCCTCACGCCAGCTCATCATCAAAAGCATGACGAGCTATTCCTGTTACAATAACTGCATTACTGTAAACCGTCTGCCTAGAACTAATGTGAAAAAACACCAACTCCACTGCAGAAGCTAAAAGCGAGATGGAAACCTAAGTCACAAGCGCGCTCAGCACTTTCCATTTTCGAAAAAAAAAACAAAAAAAACATTAAGGTGTGTCAGAAGTTGACGATGATGATGATGAATTGGATGATGATGATGACTTCAATCTCTGAGTCAGACCTACCACATTAGTAAGAAACCTTTGGGACGACTTCACTATGAACAGCAAGGAAACTTCTGGGAATTTTACTTGACAAATGCAAAAATTCCTGCCGAGGAGCATAAGAATATTTTTAAAGCCGAAAGGAAAAGGGGGAACAAGTGGGTGAGACTAGAGCAGCATAGATTAAGAGGCTGTTTGGGAGAAGTTGATACAGTCTCCATGGTGAGAAACCTCAAGCCCTTTTCGGGTGAAACAAAGTGTGGAGGTCGGAGCCATGCTTCAATTCATCATTCACTCCAAGTTGACGTAATGGCATATCAGAGAGACCCGGGGACCCAAAACAACAGTCTTAAACTCGCCTCAGAAATCGTTTCCTGCAAACAGTTCCCACCTCACACACAAAGGACAGTAAAGTGATAAGCTACCGCTTCACTTCGTGCCGCTTTGTTTGTTGATAAGGCCGGTGCGAGTGTTATTCGAGTGTTCATTAGAGATATTCTATGTCTTTCTCACCCCCTCGATGACAGCGACCCATTTATCAGCACTACTGGAACAATCTGAGCATTGTTTGGCACGTTTCCTGTTTTTTGTCTCCCTTGCATGGACACTCACTTACTCACAAACTCTTTTCTGTAGGTCAGGGGCCAAAGCTTCTCAAAGTGTCTTTACACTAGCTTCAGAGGAGACCACCCTGAAGAGGAAGGAGGGATTGAAGTCAAAGCTTCACAAAATAACATGCGATAAGGAAAAAAATCATAGTTGCCCTTTAAACGACAGAATGAGGATGGGGGTTCGTCTTTGTTCAGTGGAACACCAGGCCGAGTGCACAGCTTTCAGTGCGGCACATCGCTCTCGCTGCATTGTGAGGGCTTTGATTCGATTGCTTTACATTACTCCTTATTTTAGCAAATGCATATCACATCATGAACAAGGTTAAAGTTAAACCTCATGACCTATGGTTATTTTAATTACTTATTTTTTTTTTCTTTTTATAATCTTCTTGTCAGTTTTATTATATTATTACGTTTTTATTACATTTATTTTATTTTTGAACTCCTTTTACACATGAAAAATGTCTAATTATAATAGAATTTTTTATTTTTTATCACTTTTTCATTTTTTTCTTCTCTCACTCTATATATTTATGACATTTTATTTTATCAAATTTCCATCACATTCATTTTATTTGCTTTTTTAACTTCTAATGCTTCATGACCAAGGTGTACTTTAACATTTATTTTTTATGTTATTTTTATTAGCTTTTAAAACAACTTTTCTCACTTTCTCAACCAAGGTCTACTACACTGAAAAAAATAATATGCTTTATCTAATCAATAAAATTGTGGCAACATATTACAAGCAATATTATTAATTAAATTGTACAAATTAAAATTAAATTAGAATGTTAATTTGATTAACGATTACTCAATTGTAATTTGTTCAATTTAATAAATAATATTGCTTGTAATCGGTTTTCACAATTGTATTGATTAGATAAAGCATATTCATTTTTACAGTGTATTTTATTTTAATTGCATTTTATTTTTTATTTTATTTTTAAAAAAACTTCACATCACAACCAATGGTTATTTTATATATATACATATTTAAATTTACGTTTTTTAACTTTTCTCAACGAATGACCATGGTTCCCTTTTGAGTAAATTCACTCTGCGTCAATGACGCTTTAGATTAGATTTTTTAGATTTCGAGTCCGTTCCCGAGTCCCTAGTTGTAACCTGAGATGCCTTTTAATGTTATTTTATTGATTTATTTATTTGTATTTGAAAGGGATCATGATATAAGCTAGACTCAGGTGTCGTCTACTCTACACGACAGCATTTTCAACTAAATATGGAAAACTTTTGATGCTTTATATGCGTTTTGGTGACCTGAAAATTTGTGAAAATGGTGATGTAATGTATTACGTGTTCAGTCTATAGTTGTGTAATTACGAAGTGACATCGCCAACTATTGGCCTGGCATGAATAATACAGCGTTTTTAGTTATTTTCGCTGATCTGTGTGAATGGGTATCGTTTTGTACATGTAGTCGTCTGTAGAACGTTGTCGTCTGCACGTGAAAAACGCAAAGGAAAAATTCCCTTTTTTTTTTACCCTTTTTTAGTACATCGTTGTCGTGCAAACGTACCCGCTTGTGTTCCCGCAAAAAGCACTGCAGCACTATTTGATAACTTATTTGAGTGTACCATTCAATAAGAATTCAACAGTGAATTTTTAGAAGGCACTATTTATACTACAAAATGCCGTAGAATAGAGCAGAAGCACGTGAAATGGTGCGCAACTTCAAATCTGAGATTCATTCGCAAAGCTTTATGAGAGTAGGCATTTGCTGGTGAGAGAAGTTACATTCACCACTATCTGTGAAATGCACTCTCTTCACTCAAACAGAGGATATAAATGATCTTTGTCTGGTGGTCCCTCTCATCTCCAGACTGTTTGACCTCTTTCTCTACTAACTACTTCCGTTCAGTCCCACCCATTAAGCTACTACAACTCCTCAATATCTGTCTTTCAGCATTTTCTGCTCCATTCATACTCTCGTCCTCCTCTAGCCTGGCAGACCTAATCCTCCCCTTCATCACCCTCCAACCTTAAATGCTGACATGTTTGGGTAAACATTACATAGTCTTGTGAATCCTGAGCCACTGGTGGAAAGCCACAAGGCAAACAGGCCGTCCTCAGGTGCTGCTGTCCTCTTCAAAGCTCTGGATCTC